>RJWK010019208.1:0-32614 GCA_004363435.1 Platanista minor | reverse complement strand
TGAATCAATTATACATATACATATGTTCCCATATCTCCTCCCTCTTGCATCTCCCTCCCTCCCACTTCTGTTCATTTTTTGATTGGGTTGTTTGGTTTTTTGATATTGAGATGCATGGGCTGCTTATACATTTTGGAGAGTAATCCTTTGTCAGTTGCTTCATTTGCAAAAATTTTCTCCCGTTCTGAGGGTTGTCTTTTCATCTTGTTTATGGTCTCCTTTGCTGTGCAAAAGCTTTTAAGTTTCATTAGGTCCCATTTGTTTATTTTTGGTTTTATTTCCATTTCTTTAGGAGGTGGGTCAAAAAGGATCTTGCTGTGATTTATGTCATAGACTGTTCTGCCTAAGTTTTCCTCTAAGAGTTTGATAGTATCTGGCCTTACATTTATGTCTTTAGTCCATTATGAATTTATTTTTCTGTATGGTGTTAGGGGGTGTTCTAATTTAATTCTTTTACATGTAGCTGTCCAATTTTCCCAGCACCACTTATTGAAAAGGCTGCCTTTTTTCCATTGTATATTCTTGCCTCCTTTATCAAAGATAAGGTGACTGTATGTGCGTGGGTTAATCTTTGGGCTTTCTATCCTGTTCCATTGATTTATATTTCTGTTTTTGTGCCAGTACCATAGTGTCTTGATTACTGTAGCTTTATACTATAGTCTGAAGTCCAGGAACTTGATTCCTCCAGCTCCGATTTTCTTTCTCAAAATTGTTTTGGCTACTCGGGGTCTTTTGTGTTTCCATACAAACTGTGAAATTTTTTGTTCTAGTTCTGTGAAAAATGCCATTGGTAGTTTGAGAGGGATTGCACTGAATCTGTAGAGTGCTTCGGGTAGTATATTCATTTTCACAGTGTTGATTCTTCCAATCCGAGAACATGGTATATCTCTCCATCTGCTTGTATCATCTTTAATTTCTTTCATCAGTGTCTTAGAGTTTTCTGCATACAGGTCTTCTGTCTCCTTAGGTAGGTTTATTCCTAGGTATTTTATTCCTTTTGTTGCAATGGTAAATGGGAGTGTTTCTTTAATTTCTCTTTCATATTTTTCATCAGTAGTGCATAGGAATGCAAGAGATTTCTGTGCATTAATTTTGTATCCTGCTACTTTACCAAATTCATTGATTAGCCATAGTAGTTTTCTGGTAGCATCTTTAGGATTCTCTGTGTGTAGTATCATGTCAACTGCAGACAATGACAGCTTTACTTCTTCTTTCCCAATTTGGATTCCATTTAGTTCTTTTTCTTCTCTGATTGTTGTGGCTAAAAGTTCCAAAACTATGTTGAATAATAGTGGTGAGAGTGGGCAACCTTGTCTTGTTTCTGATCATAGTGGAAATGGTTTAAGTTTTTCACCATTGAGAATGATGTTGGCTGTGGGTTTGTCATATATGGCCTTTATTATGTTGAGGAAAGTTCCCTCTATGCCTACTTTCTCCAGGGTTTTTTATCATAAAAATGGGTGTTGAATTTTGTTGAAAGCTTTGTCTGCATGTACTGAGATGATCATATGATTTTTATCCTTCAGTTTGTTAATATGGTGTACCACATTAACTGATTTGTGTATACTGACAAATCCTTGCACCCCTGGGATAAACCCCACTTGATCATGGTGTATGATCCTTTTAACGTGCTGTTGGATTCTGTTTGCTAGTATTTTTTTGAGGATTTTTGCATCTATGTTCATCAGTGATATTGGCCTGCCATTTTCTTTCTTTGTGACATCTTTTTCTGGTTTTGGTATCAGGGTGATGATGGCCTTGTGGAATGAGTTTGGGAGTGCTCCTCCCTGTGCTATATTTTGGAAAGAGTTTGAGAAGGATAGGTGTTAGCTCTTCTCTAAATTTTTGATAGAATTTGCCTGTGAAGCCATCTGGTCCTGGGCTTTTGTTTGTTGGAAGATTTTTAATCACCATCTCAATTTCAGTGCTTGTGAATGGTCTGTTTATATTTTCTGTTTCTTCCTGGTTCAGTCCTAGAAGGTTGTGCTTTTCTAAGAATGTGTCCATTTATTTCAGGTTGTCCATTTTATTGGCATACAGTTGCCTATAGTAATCTCCCATGATGCTTTGTATTTCTGCAGTGTCAGTTGTTACTTTTCCGTTTTCATTTCTAAGTCTATTGATTTGAGTCATCTCCCTTTTTTTTTTGATGAGTCTGGCTAGTGGTTTATAAATTTTGGTTATCTTCTCAAAGAAACAGCTTTTAGTTTTATTGATCTTTGCTATTGTTTCCTTCATTTCTTTTTTATTTATTTCTGATCTGATCTTTATGATTTGTTTCCTTCTGCTAACTTTGGGTTTTTTTGTTCTTCTTTCCCTTTTTGCTTTAGGTGTAAGGTTAGGTTGTTTATTTGAGTTGTTACTTGTTTCTTGAGGTAGTATTGTATTGCTATAAACTTCACTCTTAGAACTGCTTTTGAACCATCCCATAGGTTCTGGGTCATCGTGTTTTCATTGTCATTTGTTTCTAGGTACTTTTTGATTCCTTCAGTGATCTCTTGGTTATTAAGTAGTGTATTGTTTAGCCTCCATGTATTTGTATTTTTTACAGATTTTTTCTGTAACTGATATCTAGTCTCATAGCGTGGTCGTTGCAAAAGATACTTGATACGATTTCGATTTTCTTAACTTTACCAAGGCTTGATTTGTGACACAAGATATGATCTGTCCTGTAGAAGGTTCCATGAGTACTTGAGAAGAAAATGTATTGTCTTGTTTTTGGATGGACTCTCCTATAAATATCAATTAAGTCCATCTTGTTTAGTGCGTCATTTAAAGCTTCTGTTTCCTTATTTATTTTCATTTTGGATGATCTGTCCATTGGTGAAAGTGTGGTGTTAAGGTCACCTACTATGACTGTGTTACTGTCAATTTCCCCTTTTATGGCTATTAGCATTTGCCTTATGTATTGAGGTGCTCCTATGTTGGGTGCATAAATATTTACAATTGTTAATATCTTCTTGTTGGATTGATCCCTTGATCATTATGTAGTGTCCTTGTTTCTCTCCAGTAACTGTCTTTATTTTAAAGTCTATTTTTTCTGATATGAGAATTGGTACTCCAGCTTTCTTTTGATTTCCATTTGCATGGAATACCTTTTTCCATCCCCTCACTTTCAGTCTGTATTTGTCCTTAAGTCTGATGTGGGTCTCTTGAAGACAGCATATATATGGGTCTTGTTTTTGTATCCATTCAGTCAGTCTATGTCTTTTGGTTGGAGCATTTAATCCATTTAGATTTAAGGTGATTATTGATATGTATGTTCCTATTACTTAATTGTTTGGGGTTTGTTATTATAGATCTTTTCCTTGTCTTGTGTTTCCTGCCTAGAAAAGTTCCTTTAGCATTTGTTGTAAAGCTGGTCTGGTGATACTGAATTCTCTTAGCTTTTGCTTGTCTGTAAAGGTTTTAATTTCTCCATCAAATCTGAATGAGATCCTTGTTGAATAGAGTAATCTTGGTTGTAGGTTTTTCCCTTTCATCACTTTAAATATTTCCTGCCACTCCCTTCTTGCTTGCAGAGTTTCTGCTGAAAGATCAGCTGTTAACTTTATGGGGATTCCCTTGTATGTTATTTGTTGTTTTTCCCTTGCTGCTTTTAATATTTTTTCTTTGTATTTAATTTTTGATAGTTTGATTAACATATCTTGACATGTTTCTGCTTGGATTTATCCTGTATGGGATTCTCTGTGCTTCCTGGAGTTCATTAACTATTTCCTTTCCCATGTTAGGGAAATTTTCAACTATAATCTCTTCAAGTGTTTTCTCAATCCCTTTCTTTTTCTTCTTCTGGGACGCCTATAATTCAAATGTTGGTGCATTTAATGTTGTCCCAGAGGTCTCTGAGACTGTTCTCAATTCTCTTCTTTCTTTTTTCTTTATTCTGCTCTGTGGTAGTTTTTCCACTATTTTATCTTCCAGGTCATGTATCTGTTCTTCTGCTTCAGTTATTCTGCTATTGATTCCTTCTAGAGAATTTTAAATTTCATTTATTGTGTGGTTCATCATTGTTTGTTTGATCTTTAGTTCTTCTAGGTCCTTGTTAAACGTTTCTTGTATTTTCTCCATTCTATTTCCAAGATTTTGGATCATCTTTACTATCATTACTCTGAATTCTTTTTCAGGTCGACTGCCTATTTCCTCTTCATTTGTTTGGTCTGGTGGGTTTTTACCTTGCTCCTTCATCTGCTGTGTGTTTCTCTGTCTTCTCATTTTGCTTAACTTACTGTGTTTGGGATCTCCTTTTTGCAGGTTGTAGGTTCATAGTTCCCATTGTTTTTGATGTCTGCACCCAGTGGGTAAGGTTGGTTCAGTGGGTTGTGTAGGCTTCCTAGTGGAGGGGACTGGTGCCTGTGTTATGTAGGATGAGGCTTTGACTGTGTTCACCTCCAGTGGTGTGTTTTGCGGTGTCTGTGACCTTATTATGATTTTAGGTAGCCTCTCTGCTAATGGATGGGGTTGTGTTCCTGTCTTGCTAGTTGTTTGGTAGGGTGTCCAACACTGTAGTTTGCTGCTAGTTGAGTGGAGCTGGGTCTTAGCGTTGAGACGGAGATCTCTGGGAGAACTTTTGCTGTCTGATATTACATGGAGCCAGGAGGTCTCTGGTGGACCAATGTCCTGAACTCGGCTCTCCCACCTCAGAAGCACAGGCCTGACACCCGTCTGGAGCACCAAGACCCTGTCAGACACATGGCTCAGAAGGAAAGGGAGAAAAAAAAAGAAAGAAAGAAAAATAAAATATAATAAAGTAATTAAAATAAAAAATAAATATTAAAAATAAAAAATTAAAAAGTAATAAAAAAAAAAGAGAGCATCCCAACCAAAATACAAATCCAGCAATGATAAGAAGTGCTAAAAACTATATTAAAAAAAAAAAATCAGACAGACAGAACCCTAGGACAAATGGTAAAAGCAAAGCTATACAGAAAAAATCACACAGAGAAGCATAAACATACTCACAAAAAGAGAAAACGGAAAAAATAATATATATCATTGCTCTCAAAATCCACTGCCTCAATTTTGGGATGATTCATTGTCTGTTCGGGTATTCCACTGATGCAGCGTACATCAAGCTGATTGTGGAGATTTAATCCACTGCTCCTGAGGCTGCTGGGAGAGATTTCCCTTTCTCTTCTTTGTTCTCACAGCTCCTGGGGTTCAGCTGTGGATTTGGCCCCGCCTCTGCATGTAGGTCGGCTGAGGGCGTCTGTTCCCGCCCAGACAGGGCGGGGTTAAAGTAGCCGCTGATTCGGGGGCTCTGGCTCACTCAGGCCGGGGGGAGGGAGGGGTACGGACGTGGGGCGAACCTGTGGCGGCAGAGGCCGGCATGACGTTGTACCAGCCTGAGGCACGCCGTGCGTTCTCCCAGGTAAGTTGTCCCTGGATCACGGGACCCTTGCATTGGCGGGCTGCACAGGCTCCCGAGAGGGGAGGTGTGGAGAGTGACCTGTGCTCGCACACAGGCTTCTTGGTGGCAGCAGCAGCAGCAGCCTTAGCGTCTCATGCCCGTCTCTAGGGTCCTCGCTGTTAGCCTTGGCTCGCGCCCATCTCTGGAGCTCCTTTAAGCAGCCCTCTTAATCCCCTCTCCTCGCGCGCACCCTGAAGCAATGATCTCTTGCCTCTTAGTCAGGTGAGCAGACAAGCCTGTCAAGCTGGTGAGTGCTGGTCGGCACCATACCTCTGTGCGGGAATCTCTCTGCTTTGCCCTCCGCGCCCCTGTTGCTGTGCTCTCCTCCTTGGCTCTGAAGCTTCCTCCCTCCGCCACCCGCAGTCTCCGCCCGTGAAGGGGCTTCCTAGTGTGTGGAAACCTTTCCTCCTTCACAGCGCCCTCTCACTGGTGCAGGTCCCGTCCCTATTCTTTGTCTCTGTTATTTCTTTTGCCCTACCCAGGTACGTGGGAGAGGAGGGCGGTTTCTTGCCTTTTGGGAGGTCCGAGGTCTTCTGCCAGCGTTCAGTAGGTGTTCCGTAGGAGTTGTTCCACGTGTAGATGTATTTCTGATGTATTTGTGGGGGGGAAGGCGATCTCCACGTCTCACTCCTCCACCATCTTGAAGGCTTCCCGAGCCTCAATTTTTTCATCTGTAAAAAATTAATTCCATTATCCCATTTATTATTAGAAATGTGTTATTATAAAAGACAAAGTAATCCCCTCCGTGGATTTACAGAAGAAGAGGGCTAAGACCTTGTCTTAACTCCGTCTTTGAAAGCCTGGGCAAAAAAGAATGAGTTGTCGACGGAGAGTCCTAAAAGCAGAGTGCAGGGAGGTGGGAGGAAAACTATGATGAGCATACTGTATCGCAAAAGCTAAAGGAAAATTATTTCCAAGAGGAGTGGTGAACTGTTTTGGCTTTTACTGCTGAAAATTCAAACAGAATGAAAACGGAAAAGTAGCTACTGTATTTAGCAATATGGAGTACACTGGTTACTCTAGTGGACGTTTGATATGAGGGAATATTTGGGAATAGAACTCAGACTGCAGAAAGGTAAGAAAGAAGCAAGGAAAGGGAAGTTATGAATATAAAGCCACACTCCTGGGAAATTTTGCCATGAAGGGAAATAGGACAGTAGCTAAAGGGGACTTGAGGGAAGGTTGTGAAGATGAGAGACATTTAAGACTGTTTATAATACTGATAGAAAAATGGGGCAAGTGGAGAATACAAAAAGTAAGAGTTCGTGGTAAAGCAGCAGAGAAGGGGCTTTAGCACACAGGTTAGGTATTGGTCTTGATAAGAGGTGAGGCCCCTTTCATTTCCTTATTTTATCCGTAGGCCGGGAGGAGAGGATGGGTACAGATAGAAGCAGGTTTACAGATTCCTTGTGGGGAGTTGCAGTCCGTGTCTCAGGGCTTGTACTTCTTTGCTAGGCAGGAGACACAGTCACTTGTTGATAATTAATGGGAAACCTGGGACAGGTTATGGAGAAAATTGGAGATTTGATTAGAATAGAGGAAATTAAAAATGGTCGTGAATAATTATCTGACTAGAAAAACACCTTGGCAAGCCAGGGACGAGGGCCAGTTAAGGCTGTTGATTCATGCTTTAGGTACAATTCTGTCTTCCTTACTAGAATGCTAAGGTTTGGGAAGTTAAAAGGTATTGTTTTCCAGACTTGTCTTACTCAGGTACCAAATAAACATTTTGTAATTGGCAATATTGCCCTTAGTTAATAAAGTATAACATCTTAGTTATCAAGATCACTGGTAAGCTTTTCCAGTCGTACATTTTAAACTGTTGAAACTATGTCCCATCTTACATTTTGTAGTAAAACAATTTAAATACAAAGAGTAAACTCTTATATTTCAAGTGGGATAGTTTCAAAATTATCTATAGAACCTTTAAAACTAAATAAGGAACAAAACAGCCTGCCAAAAATATGTTTTAGTATTTTTAAGCAACTGAAATGATACAAATCTTTCATTGTTCTTTAGACCCTACCTTATTTTACACAAATGTTTCAGTTCCTTATAAAATTTGCTTAAATTTTTGGAGTTTGAACCTTGATCCTTGAATTTCTCTTTGTAAAATGAAAAAGTAATGCAATTTTCCATACCTAGATTGGGAGTTAGCTCAATTAGTGGGATAATTTTTAATGTTACTGGGTGTTTATATATGTTGGTTAAACACTAATGATTTCACTTTTTCCTATAATAACAGAGGATACTTAAGGATAATTAAGATAGGAACTATTTTCAGGATTCTGTCTTTTTTCACTTATTTCAGATTCAGCTTTCTATGCTCTAGTGGCCAGGAAGTAGAAGTGGTTTTTCTTTTTCTTGCCTGTAACAGATTTTAAAAGACAATTACAGATGTCTTTTTAGTGGGTTTCGGTTTGGCCTGCTAATCCCTTTCTGCTCTATTTCAGTTACATTAAAGAGATTCATGTCCACTGGCTTATGTAACCAATTTTTAATAAAATTATCAGCTTTCTCTCTCTCTCTTTCTCTCTCTCTCACCAGTTTCTAGTATCCTTAAATCATACCCTTAGACTCCTAATACATTATTGATGGGCAAGATGTTTGTTCAGAGTGAATTAAAATATCCTAATGATTAGGGTGTTCCCATTCAGTTTTGATTTTTTTTTTTTAATGTTTTTGCCACTTGGAAAAGATCAGCTCAACAGCTGGATCTCAATTTTAATCATCTTTTGAATTTTTCTTTGTTTTAGTTTCCTTTGACATGATTTCCAAGAACCATCTGAGAGAATTTGACAATTGTTGCTCTTTTAGAGATGTGCCTGGATTCTAGCTTGGCTGATTGTGTTTGATTTGAAGTTTCAAGGCGGTTTTTAAAGAATTTGAGGTTCCCTCAAACCCCAAATATGGCCTACATGTATCTTCTGTTTCTATAAAGACACTTGTAATATGAGAGAAATTGGATCTCTTGGAATGTTTACCCTTAAATAATTTAATAAGAATACATTTTGGGTTTCTTTAATTATTTACATTTTCAAAATCTTTCATGTGTTTTAGCCCACAGAGCACACAGACTTGTCAAAGTATGCTATTTGCAGTGGAGCAGAAGATGAATGCTTTTGGGATCAGACAGCTAATTCTCTTTCTCTTTTACAGTGGTTTTAAACTTTTCAGAGTAGTTATGAATAGCTATTGATGTTGTTTGTAATGAATCAGTTTCAGTAATTCACAGAAAATAAGTGGGTGCGTGTGTGTGTGTGAAAGCATTTTCACAATCACCTGTACCATATCAAACAGCTTTCCTATCTGGAGTTGTATTCTTCAACACCTGCCCAGATATTAGAGCTCCATCTTATTCTTATTACGTGGTCTTACGTTCCTTTGAAAACTGGAGAATTTAATTCTTTCATCTCTCACTTATAAATTTAAAAAAATATTAAAATTTATTACTCTATAGATTCTCTACTTGAAATGAGCTTATTTTTATTCATATTTGTTTAAATCCTGCATCTTTTCTCAAATGGCTTGCGGATACAAGAGTTGAGTTTAAAGCAACTTCAGAAAATAGAGTTTTGATAGCAAGATGCAGAATGTAATTTATTACACTAAATAGAGTGCTTACAGTGATAAAATATTTATTTGAATTTTTTTTCCTTTTAATCTGATCTGGAAGAGGGCAATAAAAATTCAACAGGCCTGAGGTCATTCAGTGATATTTATACACTAATGGAGAAATATAATACTAACTACAGAATCTAGGCAAACAAGGATTGAAAGACACCCCCCATCATCATATAGATTGAAGGTTCAGACATATTCATCTCATAGGAGAAAATATACTTAATAAAATATAGTCACTTAACAAAATCAATGGAAAGATTTTATATGGAATTCACTGAAATCCTACTAACTGAACTTAATTTACTACTTTGTTATTTTATCTTTTATTATTCTCTGTTTCATATCTTTTAGTCTCCTCAACTGTTTGGTTAGGTCTCCGAAGGCAGGAACCCTACTGTATGCATCTTTGTATTTCCTAAAATATTTCAGAGAAACTAGATAATAGTTAACATTCAAAACTTGATTTATTTAATAAGAAAATAAAATTGAGAATGAATGACTGTCTACAGTTAACTTTTTTTCTGTACTAAAGGCAAAATTTTGCCTGTGATGCTCTGTGTACCCGGCAAAACTTAAAACCCTATTTTGAACTGGATGAAAGACCATAAGCTCACCTCTTCGCATGGTCACAGCAAATTTACAACTATTTACAGAAAAACCATGGATGAAAAATGAAGATATAAGGAAGGAACCACAGGGACATGGGTAGGTGTGGCAGAGTTTTGATATAGTTAAGTTCCATAACCACAGGTGGGTGACCCATAAATGGGAGAATAATTAAAATTACAGAGGTTCTCCCAAAGGTGTGAGGGGTCTGAGTCCCACATCGGGTGACCCAGCCTGGGGTTCCTGCACCAAGAAGATGAGCCCCCAGAACGTTTGGCTGCAAAGGCCAGCAGTGCTTACTTTCTGGAGTCCCAGAGGGCTGGGGGAAATCGAGATTCCTCTCTTAAATGGAACACACAAAACCTTACACGTTCTAAGACCCAGGTCCGAAACAATAATTTGAAAGGATACTGGGTCAGACCTAGCTGATCTGGAGAGTTTCCTGCCTATTAGCACAGGGACATAGCCTCACCCCAGCCAACAGCCTGGTGGTGCTAGTACTGGGATGCCTGTTAGGCAACTAACTGGTCAGAGATGCAGCCCCGTCCACCAGCAGATGGGCTGCCTTAAGACCTTCAGAACCCACAGGCACCCCTGGGCATGGCTCCACCCACAATGGGCCCAGGACCCAGCCCCACGTGCCAGTGCACAGACTCAGGACCCTGAGGGCCCTGTAGTCAGAGACTCCAGGACTGAGCTCTGGCGGGCTGCAGAGCTGCTGTGGTCCTGCTTACTGGTAAGTTGGGGCTGGGGCCCAGGGGAGCCTTGGGCTGGTGTCCACACACTGGTAAGGCGGGAACCTGAGGAGAGTGCCAGCCTTGTGGTGGTCAGAGCCAGGCCCCAGGGCTCCTGAGCTGGTGCTCGTCCGCTGGTGGGTGAGGCTGGTCCAGGGCCTAGTGCCGGCCCCCTGGTGGGTGGAGCAGGGTCCCAAGGTCTCTGGCTGTAATTCCCTGGGGTTCCTGGAATTGGAGTTGCCCTGCTGGCAGTGGACAAAGATTCTGTGGGCTGCCTGAAGGTTCCAGGTGTCCTGGGGCTAGTGCTGGTGCACTGGTGGGAGGGGCTGGTCCTGGGACCTCTCGTGTGGTGGCCGTGTTCTCAGGTGGCTGGGAGGTCAGGGGTTCCTAATGCAGGTGGCCTGTCGGGTGAGTGACATGTCCTGAAGTATCCCAGTTCTGGTGCCTACAGGCTGGTGGGCGGGGCCGGGTTCCTGCTTCGAGGGAGGACTCCAAAATGGCACCGACCAGCACCAGTGTGCTTGGGGTACGACGAGCTCCCCAAAATAGCTACTGCCAGCATCTGTGGCCCTAGGGTGAGCTCCAATTGCCTCCCACCTATCCAGGAGACGCTCCTAGACCAGCAGGTGGGTCTGACCCACGTTCCTTTCAAATTACTGCTTCTGACCTGGGTCCCAGAGCATGTGAGATTTTGTGTGCACCCTTTAAGAGTGGAGTCTATTTCCTATAGCTCTCTGCATCCCCTCAAAGTTTGCACCGCTGGCCTTCAAAGCAAACGTTCTGGGGGCTGGTTTTCTTGGTGCAGGACTCCCAGGCTGGGGAGAATAATGTGGGGCTCAGAGCCCTCACTCCTCGGGGAGAACCTCCGCAATTGTAATTATCCTCCCCTTGTGGGTCACCAACCCCTGGGTATGGTTCTTGACTATACCGCATCTCTGCCCCTCCTGCCTGCCTCGTGGTTTCTTCTATTTTTACTTGTAGAAGATATTTTTCACTAGTCTTCAGGCTTTCCTTATCAATAGTTGCTCTGTAAATAGCTATAATTTTGGTGTGCCTGTGGAATGAGGCGAGCTCACGGTCTTCCTTTTCCACTATCTTGGCCACCGACCTGTCCTGGCCTAGCGTTTTCTTACCTTGTCAGAACTTTGATCCTTTTTCATAAGTTTACAAATATTTTACCTAGAATTTTTAGTTGGTTGTTTTCTATGGAAAGGTTTTTCTAAATAACCTAGCCTCTATTTTTCAGAGGTGGAAGGGTGACAGAGACCACCAAGATGCTCATTGTATTAGTTTGATAGGGCTGCTGTAAGAAAGAACCACAAACTGGGTAGTTTAGAACAATAGAAATGTATTGTCTCATAGTTCTGAAGGCAGGAAGCATAAAATCAGGTTTCAGCAGGGCTGTGTTCCCTCTGAAGGTGCTAGGGAAGGATCTGTTCCAGCTCTCTCCTGGCTTCTAATTGCCTCTGGCGTTTCTTGGCTTGTAGATAGCAGTCTTTTCCCTATGTCTCTTCCTATGATGTTGTCCTGTGTCCACGTATGTCTCTGTGTTCAAATTTTGCCCTTTCTATAAGGACACCAGTCAGATTGGATTAGGGCTTATGCTAGTGACTTCATTTGAACTTGATTACCTCTGTAAAGACCTAATTTCCAAATCCTATCACATTCTAAGATACTGGGGTTATATATGTTAGAACACTAACATATACTTTTTGGGGGACACAATTCAAATCTTAATGCTCACCAACCCCATTTCCTCTTCATTGGCATCCTGAAGGCAAGATTTCCTGATCCCTGTCACAGTTGGTTCAGGCCATATGCTTGGTTCTGGCCAGATGAATGTGGTGGAAGTGATGTCTACTCTTAATAGACATAGTCATAAAGTCTCCTGGATGTTGTCCTTCAGCTTTGCTCTTTACTCATTGGCTGCCTGAATGTAGAGGACACTGAGGAAGCCCTGGAAGATCTCAGCAACACAAGGTGGAGAAGCCAGATATCAAATCACCAGGAAAGGCCAGTTGCATTTGGCAAAACCCATTTGGACTGTGATGTGAGTGAAAAACGTATGCTTGTTGAATGAAGGAAAAATCAATGATAAGTCTTATTCTTAACTCATAGTAGCTTCTGTTGTATCTCATGCCTCTGCCTTGTTTCTCATGGATCTCAGGGCCAGAAAATCTCATTTGAAAAACGCTTCTTTGTGATTAACATCCTGCTCTGTTGAGTTATAGCACAGCAGGTTTTTATAGCAAATAAAGCACTTTAGTGAAAAAATTCCCCTCTATTTTCATAGCAGTTGATATTGTCAAAATAGTTTCATAATAAAGGTAGTTCCATTTACTTTATATAAGCATAAAAGCAGTATTATAGTGTAATAGTGCTCATGCTTATTCATCACTTGATGCTCTCATATATAAATTAGATTTTGTCTTACAAGATCAATTTTTTTTTTTTTAATTTTTTTGCGGTTCGCGGGCCTCTCACTGTTGTGACCTCTCCCGTTGCGAAGCACAGGCTCTGGACACGCAGGCTCAGTGGCCATGGCTCACGGGCCCAGCCGCTCCGCGGCATGTGGGATCTTCCCGCACCGGGGCACGAACCCGTGTCTCCTGCATCGGCAGGCAGACTCTCAACCACTGCGCCACCAGGGAAGCCCAAGGTCAATTTTTTATGTAATTAAATTTTTTATTGGCGTGTAGTTGCTGTACGATATTATGTGTCACAGGTGTACAATATAGTGATTCACAATTTTTAAAGGTTGTACTCCATTTATTAGTTATTATAAAATATTGGCTATATTCCCCATGTTGTACAATATAGCCTTGTAGCTTTCTTTATATCTAATAGTTTGTACCTCTTAGTCCCTAACCCCCATATTGCCCCTCCCCCTTCCCTCTCCCCACTGGTAACCACTAGTTTATTCTCTGTATCTGTGAATCTGCTTCTTTTTTGTTATATTCACTAGTGTGTTGTATTTTTTAGATGCTACATATAACTGATATCATACAGTACTGCAGGATCAATTTAAAAGATATTATACCTTATCAAATTTATTATAAGCACTCTGCCTTTGAAATATGACAACTATAATTTTCCTAAGTTTTAGATAAAATAAGAAGGTCACATAAACACACACATACATGCACACACACCCCCCTCTATGTATTTCTGGATTTTGTTCTGATATAAAATATATCAACTTCAAGATTTGTACTTGTACAATGTACTGGGTCAATTCTAGATCACAGAAGAAGTGTGTTTGTTGAGTCTGGTGCCAAATAGTGGAAAATAAATGAAAAATAAGAACAAAGGAAAAAATATTGAAAAGTATCAGAAAATGATAGCTTATAAAATTCTTGAGAATCTGTTTTTCTAAAAAAGTTTCTAAGTAGGTCACATTTCCCTCCATGTTATACAGCACCAAAAACAGTTGCCATTTTTTAAACCTGTGATATTACTTTTAAAGAATATTTTTGCTTCATCTTTTCTGTTGTTAAGGAAGGTGTGTGTGGTAATGAATTACGATTGCTTTTTGAATAGCTGAAGTCATCTCATTACTCATGTATGTAAGATATTACCAGGTTAAGTAGTTACCCTGTTGTGGAGGGTATATATTTTTATTTCAAGATATAAAGTTCTATTACATTGTAATAGAAAAAGTTCAACAAGTAAAATTTTCACTGTGAGAAAGAATTTACATGGATGTTTTAAGGATTGAATATAGCATTAAGGATTGAAGGAGAATTAATCTTCCAAGAAGAGTAGTAGTAACATATTTCTTCATAATATTTAAAAACCAGGCAAGGCAGAACATTACAAAATCAGTGTTAGAAGATTATCTGGTATACTCAGGGATATGGAACGTAAAGCCTGAGATACCTATTTTAGCCTTCACCAAGTTTTACTGCTTATTATGCTTGTAGAGGAAAGGAGATGAGGAAAAACTACAGCTCTTAAAATATTTTTCAGTATAAAAGTTTGCCTCTTACAGTGGAGCTAGGGTGTAGAACCACTGTCTCATTGTATGGGAGTGCATTTCTGATAATCATTAATGACATTTCCTTATATGACACACCATTTGCTGGAATAGATATGTCATTTCAGGCAATCATTTAAAAATACACACTCAGTGGAAAATCCTGCTAATGATTTCTTTTAGTTTAAACCCACAAGAAACTGCTATACCCCTGTACTTATGTTTTTAGAGTCAAATCAAGACAGGTTGTTCTCTATAAATGGATCAGGAGGTCAATCAAGCAGTAATGTCAAGATCTTCTATTGTTTCAGAGACCTTAAGTGGTCAGGACAGAATTTTCAACTGAGTAACTGTTTAGGTCTTGTCAGTTACAGGGTTTTTTTTTTCTGTTTTAATTGGGGTATAGTTGTTTTACAATGTTGTGTTCGTTTTTACTGTACAGCGAAGTGGAGCTCCCTGTGCTATACGGCAGGTTCTTATTAGTTATCTATTTTATACATATTAGTGTATATATGTCAATCCCAATCTCCCAATTCATCACACCTCCCAACCCCCTGCTTTCCCCCCTTGGTGTCCATACGTTGGTTTTCTACACCTGTGTCTCTATTTCATTGGCAGTTACAGTTAACTTGAATAAATTTTGCACATTAATTTGTTGGTAAATTGAGATAGGTATTAGAACGATGTTCTCAAATAAGTTGCTTGGATGAAACAACTTGGATTATGGGGTTAAAAATGATTATTTGTAATATGATACTTGTAATCTTGAATTATTATTTTTTACCAGAAGCTGTGTTGTCAGCCAAGTTCTAGCAGTAGAAACTTATTGTTTGTGGTCTACACTGTCCAAGTCCAGTGATGATGGTTGATCCAGCCAAATAGGGTGATTGACTGCCTTCACTTTGGACTTTGTAGTCACTGAATGGAAACTCAGTATATTTGATAGAATTTCAAATGCAGGTGAAGAACTGTCCACCTTTAAGAAAGTTCTAAAACATCAAAAAGTTGGAATTTTAAAAAATTTCATAGTTTGAAACATCAGTGCTCAAGGAGAGCAAATGATCATTCTATAAGGCTCTTAACTTATAAAAACTGAAATAATCTTTCATGAAGTCTTAGGAGTGGCACTAGAATTAACTAAAGTAAGCAAGCCACAGTCTCTAGGTATGCACAAAAGCATGAAAACCATTAAATGGTTGCTTAAGAATTTGCAAATCTCTGCTTCCAGTCAAACCTTATTGAACTCCTCCATTTGCAAATATCTTAGATTCAGAGATCTCACTCTCTCTTCAATACCTGTTCTGCTTCCATTTGTCTCCTGTTGTCTCTTCTTCTCAACCTGACATTTGTCCTCATGGCCACAACCTCTCCACTTTCTCTCAATTAAATAGCTCTTTCCTGGCTCTACTTTTTTCTTCTACTCCTCGTGCTTTCACTATCCTCACCTAACCAGTTATTTTCCTGCCACAGTTGAAAGCAGTTACATCTGTTTCTAATTTGGGTTCAAAAACTACCCGTGTTGGTGTGGAACATTGCTTCCATATGCATATTGACGTTATATAACAGTTTATGACTTTCATTCTAAGCTGTGCCCTCAATACTTCTCAATATTACTTCTACTTGCCTTCAGTGGTCCCCTTTTCCATTATTTTCTGAGGCAGTGTGGCAGAGTGGAAGAGCAGGGACATTGGTGACAGACCTTGATTCATAACCCAACTTCAGCACTTACTATCTGAGCGATCTTGAACAAACTATTAACTTCTTTGATCCTCAGTTTCCATTTAATTCTTACCTTGTAAAGTTTTCTGTAAGGATTTAAGATAATGTAGGGAAGGTGATTTGGGGAATAGGTTGCTAATTAATGGTCACAGTTGTACTTAAGCTGCCTGGTCTGGTGTCTCTAAGAGTGTACTATGGTCTTTAAACTTTCTGCCCTACATCCAAATACCTAATCATCCACAGATGATATTGCCTTCTACTTTACAGAGAAAATGCAAGTTATCAAGTGAGTACTTAACTTCTCTCCCCTCCACTTCTGTACACACTTATGATGTCACCCATTAGTTTCTTCTCTCCTATTTTAGAAGAATCTGTGTTTCATGTTCTTTTCAAAGACCCCAGAGGCAGTAGAGCATGGTAGTTAAGAGAACAGTCTTTGGTTTTCAACTGTCTGGGTTCTAATTGTCTCTCTACCACTTGGGCCAGTTGTTTAACCCCTCTGTATTTGAGTTTCTCCATCTCCAAAACGGATACAATGAGGCATGTACTTCATAATATTCTGAAACAGATTGCATTAACTAAAACATTAAAAACATGAAGTGTACTGCCTGGTACACAGTATGAAATTCTGTTAGCCATTACTACTGCTATGGGTTAGTATCATTTCCTGCTTTACTCTCTTCTCAAAATGCTCTCTGACTATAAACATACTGTGGACATTTAATCTCATCCATTGTATAAATAGCATTGATTATGCTATTAATCATGAGATAATGATTAATTCATTAAGAGGTAAAAATATTGTTTTGCATTAAAATATTAAAATTGAATCAAGGTGGTTTAACAAGAGGAATGCTATTGAATTATTATCAAAGAAACCATAAAGTTCTTAAAATATGATGAAAAAAATCATTTTACACAGTTGGTAAGATAGAAGTGAAGACAAAATCAATTCATGACTCCTGGTAGATTCTGAACAACTCAGAACTCTCCATATATGTAACCCTAAACTGTGAGCCAAAAGCAGGTAGAACATTTCTTACATAGACAAGGAGGGGTGGATTTCAGAAATTTAAGCTATTAAGTCATTATTTTTCATTATTAAGATTCTCCTATGATTATTTTTATCTATTCCAGTGTTGCCTAAGCAGAAATATAGTAATGCATTAAGTATCACATTCTGTTTGGAGTTAAGAGCTGCATGCTCACTGAAAGGTCTTCTTCAGTGACTAAAATTTACATTTCTGAGTTATTTTTCCCATAAGGGTATTAAAGTTTCCATTAATATTTTAAATATGAAAACTTAAAAAAAACCTTTTGATGTTGCTCTCAGAGGATTACCTAATCAATGATATTATTTAGTTGCATATTATAATAGAGAATCAGAAAGATATGACTGCTGTTTATAATGTCCACCTAGTCATTTCTGCATAACAAACTTTATTTGAAATAGAGACCAACACCAGCCAATTTTAATATATTTACTGTACCAGTATTGGTGCAAAAAGAGATGGAAGGTTACTTTCTCTTCCACAAAGGTACTATTGCTGAATACACAGATCCTCTGATGTCTTGTTAACAGTTTACATAACTGGCAGCATTAATTATGAACAAACTGTTTTGCTTGGAGTCAAAATTAGCCACAAATATCATGTACTTTAGGATAAAAGTTACAATAGTATTTTTTAAAAAGACATCTCTTTCAAATTGTGAGACCATCCAACATAATCTGAACCAGAAATCTTGGAAAAAGTTTGTTTAGAGGTGAGCTATGAGTTCAGTATTTTGAGGCACAGAGGGAAGAGAGAAATGAATATATTTGATTGCATTTTAAAATCCTTCTTCACATAGAATGTAGACAATATTCTTCCTGGTAAGTAAACAAGTTAAGTATTACTGCAGCAAATGTAAAGAGCTGGAGTTAGACCTCCATTCAAGTTCATGGTCTGTTGGAATCTGGCCCAGAGCATGTATTTTTGTTCTTAGAACATTGGTTGGCAAATATAAGATACCCCATAAAAATAATAATTATTAAAAAATTCAAACAATTAATTGTTGGACCTCCAACTTATTTTTACATTACAATTTAAAATGTAAGTTTAAATGGTTAATAACTGAAGAGCATTTACATTTCCCAGGCTTTTTCCATACAAATAACTTAAAACTATAAGATAGATAGCCAGAAAGCAATATTCAGTCGCACATAGAATGTTCCAATCACATTATTCAACAACAGTAAAATGTTTGTTAGAACCATACATATATGTGTTAAGATAACAGTTAAGATGTTTGGCTTTAGAGTAAAGCTGAGAAGATAATTGAGGCTATATAGTAAAGTAAAGAAAAAAAAAAAAAACTCCAAACAAAACAGGTGGTTGGCTATTTGGCAAAATGGATTCAAGGTCCAACTTTGTCATAGACTAGCTTTGTGAACTTGAACCACTTGATATGTCTGTGCTTCACTTTTCCAATTATCTAATAAGAGGATTAGACCAGATCAAGGGGCCTCAATGTTTTTGTGGAATAGAGTTGTATTTGATTTTCCTGGAGCTTAAGTTGGTGATAGTCATTGTGAATACTGGGAGGTAAGGAGACAGAGAAATTTAAGAAAAGTAGAAATCCATGTATCTGGGAACAGAGCCAATATTGGGTTTTGTCAAGTGCAATCTCTTTACAATGGAAATGAAGGTAGGTTGGTGGGAAAATCCTATGGGTAAGTAGAATGGTGGGAGAAATTTCTGCTGTAAGATCAACAGCCTTGGACCATCAGACAGAATGAGGACCAACTTTAAAATAAAGCTCATTGTAAGTTTGGAGCTAACCAAAATGATTAACTTCTAAATTTATTTTATTATTTTAAAATTTCTTTGTTGAATACTATAATTACGTTTTAAAATTGAACATGGAACTCTTTATGGAAAGTATATCTAAAAAACTACTTGTGAGAAATGTACTGTAATTTTCTTAATCATCTTTTAATGAGTATCAAATGGCACTATAAAGTGAAAAATAATTTTTGAGTAAATCTGAAATGATTAAAATAATTAACTTAGTGGTCAATTAAAGCAATTACAATTTATCATATATATTTGGACAATCTCATTTTATTACTGATTATTGATAGTGACTATGAATCACTGCAAAAGTGATACTTTCTCTTTTATTTTGCTTAAATTTTATTATTTCCTTTCAAGCTTATAAAAATTTTGAGTGCTAAGTATCATTATATCCATTTTATAATGAGTAAACTGGGACTAAGAAAAATTACTTGTTTTTTTCTGTGTACTAACTCAAGGTAAGTTACTTAGTAAGAGGCAGAGCAGGAATTCATATCCAGGTCTTCCTAACACTGAAATCTGTGCTTTTACTCGCCATGGACTCTACTCCTTACTTATATAATTATTTCACAAATATTTATTGAACCCCTATAATATTTGAAACAACTCTCTGGGCATCAGATCGATAGGAGTAAATATCAGTAAAAAACTTGCCCTCTTGGAACTTGCAAAGTGAAGTGTGGGATACAGAAATGAAACTAAACTAACTAAGTAAGTAAATTACGCAGTATGTTAAATTATAATGATGCTAAAGAGAAATAAACCAAGGGAAGGGGACAGAGGGTGTTCAGGGGGACTATTGCAATTTTAAATAGGATGCTCAGGGAAGAACATTCTGAGAAGATAATATATGAGTTAAAACTGGGAGAAACTGAGGGAAACTTGCCATGGGGTTATGTAGCCAATGAGGATTCCAGGAAGGAAAATAGCCATTATGAAGGCCCTGAAGTGGGAGAATGCCTAGCACATTCAAGCCACATAAAGGGGGCCAGTGTGACTAGAGCACAGTAAATACACGGGATTGTAGAAGATAAGATCACAAAAGCACAGGGAGCCAAACTTCATAAGAACTTGTAGCTGTTGCAATTACTTAGACTTGTCTCTAAGTGAGATAAAGGTCTACTGGAGGATTTTGAGAATTGTGCATGATCTGACATATTTTATCAGTGTTGAGAAGAACCTAAAGGGGAGAAAGGGTGGAAGCAGAGAAACCAGAGGAGGCTAGTGGCAATAATTCAGGGGTCTTGGAATAGTGACTAATGGGGGAAATAGTGGGAAGTAGTTGATTCTAGATGTATCTGGAAGGGAGAGCTAATGGTATTTGCTGTGGTTTCAACGTGAATTGTGGGAGAAAACTTTGTAAAGCATTTTCTCTGAGCTACTACAAGTTATGGAGTTGCCCTTAACAGACATGGGAGAGCAGGTTTGCAGAGAGGATAGAGATGAGGAGATCATTTTTGAATATGGTAAACTGAAATGTCTCTTAGACATCCATGTGGAGTGGAGATATGTTGTGTAGTTGGACCTGAGGCATAGGGGAGAAGTTCAGGCCATATTGGGAAACATGAGTTATAATAGAGACTGGATGAAAGGGAATTAGTGAGGACACAAAAGATATACAAGGATTGAGCCTTGGGTATTTCAACATTCAGCAGTTGTTGGAGAGACGAAGAGGAAACTTCAAAGTAGAATAAAAAGTAGGGCCAAAAAGAAGGAAGATAACTGGGATTGTAGTGACCTGGAAGCAAAGAAAATGTTTACAAGCAGAGTGAGTGTGACCAGTTGTGTGGAAAGCTGCTGAGGGATCAAGTGATACAAGAACTGAGAAGTGGCCATTGAATTGACCGGCATGAAGGTTATCAACAGCAACAGTTTCAGCGGGTAGTGGGAGAAAATCTTGAACAGAGTGGATTTAAGACAGAATTTGCAGAGACAATCTTCTGAGGAGTTTTCCTCTAAAGGGAAAGTAGTATATGGAGTGTTTACTGAAGGAGGGAAATGAGTAATGATGGCAAGAGGCCTTTTCTTTAGATAGGAGAACAACGTTTTTATATGTTGATGGAACAATTCAGACGGGGGAGAAAACGGATGATGTAGGAGAGAGAAGTGAGTATTGTGGAAGCAGTGTTCTTGTGTTGGAGAGAGTAGATGAGATTAGAAAGCAAATGGAGGAGCTAGCATTTGCTAAGAGCAAAGGATGAACAAAGAGTTCATCCGTTTTAACCAGTGGAAGAAAGAGTAGGTGGGAACAGATTCAAGTATCTGAGGGATGAAGTAGTGAAGATTTGTGGATGTTTTCTTCTGAGTTTTTTACTCACTGAGATGTTGGCATATAATGTTACATTAAATTATATAATATTCAGATTAGGTAGATAAATCTCAGGTATCTTGAATTGCAGACTTACTCAATTTAAAATTTAAAATTAAAGACTAGATTGTGGCATAAACTGAGAATAAAACCTTTTGAAAATTGTAGCAGATTCACATTATGTCTGTTAAATAGTTACTTTTTTATTGCTATAATAAAAATTTATGCTTATTCATGGAAAGAGCTATTGTTCTCTTCTAGGTCTTTTTTCTTCAGAAACAAGGAGATGGTAATCATCATTATCAACCTTTTCTTTGAAGATCAGGGACAGCAATAAATATAATGTTCTTTACATGAGGGTTAAAATCATCATAGGGTGAATGAATAATTTCTATTTTGTGATAGAGTAAGCAACCTTTTCAGTGACATGAGTTTGTGGGAGAAAGAATAAAATATGCATTTGTATATTAAAATTCTCAATTCCAGCTATCTGATAACATTTCTTGTCAAACTATTCTAACAGCTTCTATTACTTTTGGGAATGTTTAAATAAAATCTTAACAAAAATAGAGAAAACAAGCTTTTCCCTTTCTCTATACTTTGTGCCAACAGAACAGAGGTTTGTATTGTACATTTCTGTTAGCAGGTACAAAAAGAATTTATAATGTGGGATCTATCCAGGAGGAATATTCCCAAAGTTTGCTTAAAAAAAGTAATTTAAAAATAGTGTACATTTAAGCTACATTTAGAATGTTCTACAAGCTTAGAGGATGTTTGGAGTCAGGTTTTAAAAACAGTGGGATTTAGTGTAATAGGTTTGGCAACAAAATCAGTGCAGTTCATACAACTGATGAATTGATGCAGACCTAGCTGACTAACACGTACCATGTGTTTGCCTTGGCAGAGAATTTGGAAAAATAATTTGGAGAAAAACTTATATTATTCAACAAATTTCACTTTTGTTGTTATTTTGTGGGATTTAAAAAAAAATTCTAATCAGTCTTGCAAAGGTACAGTCTGCAAAGATCTTCCAATTGATTGGAACCAGATTTGGGCCTTTCACAGAAAAAAAAAAGATGAAGAGGATAATTCTACTTATTTCCTATGTTTCTCTTAATTACCCACTGCTCAGAAATAGATTTATGACTAGTCATTTCTCAATTGATACCATGTTTATGAATTTATTCTATCTAAAAAACAATGCTATAAAATGCCCCTTACCAACATTTCTAACATAATCATGGCATGTAGAATCTTCTATTTAAACTTTGATGGCCAAGAACAGCACTGTGTTTTGCAGTAATGTTTAAGTATGTTATTCTGAGACTTGTTCATTCATAGACTTACTTTTTATGTTGTTGTTCAGACATAAGATTAAAGCTTGTTTCTTTTGTAAAGTAGGTTATTTGAATATTGCTACAATGTTTCAAAAGAGTTTGTTGGCTTGTTAGAGTATTGGAATTCTCACTGTTTAGTAAAATCCTGAAATATTAATGATGGAATGAAGTCAAGGCTGGAAAGAGCTCCGATTCCATTTTATGGGGTTGAAAGTTGCTTCAGAGGCTGTTCTGATCATTATAAGATACGTATGTTGAATATACTCCTAAATTGACTTCAGGAGCTAGACAAACTATTTTCCACTATAGATTAGCCTGAATTTCTGTGCCATGTTGCTAAACCATGCAGTTCAGGAGTTAATGACATAGTTTCCTCAAAGAAGTATGAGCAATCCCTAAAGCTGGAGGCAGTGCAGTATAGCATATATAAATGTACAGTGCTATTACATAGGAAAGAGCTGCAGACTGATGAAACAGGCAACTGATTTTCTGAAGTAAACATAAACATTATTTGAAGATTACTCCACCTCTATTTTTTGGTGTCCTTGGACAAGTTGTTAACCACTGTGAAACTCAGCTGGACTTGTATAAAAATGTGGATACTGATACCTACTTTATTTCCAAGGTTGTTATAAAGATAAAAGAAACTATGTACTGTGTATTGCACTTGGTACATGGGATCCTTCCTTTCCTCCCACTAGACTGTAACCTTAAGAGTAGGACTGTGAGAATCTTTATGCAGTCATCAGCACGTTCTCTTAGGTACTGAGAGAATATTCAGGGGAGGAGAATCTATAACTGCAAGGCAGTGGAAGAGGTGCCATTTATCTAATCGATACAACTTTCTGAGATTGGATTTATTATCTCTCTTTTATTAAAAGAAAACAGGATTACAGAGTTAAATCCAAAGCCATATAGCTAGTAGTATGAGAAGAAGCTAGAATTCACAACAGAATGATTTGCCTTTCAAAAGCATGCCTTTCTAGAGCTTTCTAGTGGAAAGGGAGGACTAACTTTTTTTGAAGTTATAACTATATGCTATATGTTTTCAAGAGGCATGTTCTCGTTTAATTTCCAGAACAATACTATGAGAAAGACATTATCTTTCCCATTTTACATGAGAAGAAACTCATACCCAGAGATTAAGTAACTTTCTTCAGGTCATACAACTAATAATTTAGCAAACAGTGATGCAAATCCAAAAAAACAGTCCAGTTCAAACCCCAAAAAAGTCCAAAAACAAAAGTCCAGTTCCAAACTCATGCTTTTCCTAATACAACATGCTGCCTGGAGGTACAGGTTCAGCAAGATGAGAGGTCAGCACTGGGGATAAATATTTGGGGAATGTGATTGGAATGTATGTTGAGGAAGAGGATGGGAGCAGAAATGAGAATCCAAGATTGAGCTTTTGGTGTGGGCGGCAGGGAGCTCAATTTATATTTCATCTTCTTCCAAACCTCTAGACTCCTACTGCTGTGCAGAACTTTCTGTTCCCTGAACTTTCCATGCTTCTGTACCTTTGAGCATGTATTTTCCTCTGTCTAGAATTCCATTTACTCTTCTTTTTCTGGAAAACATCTCTTTAACTTAAAAAAATGCAGTTCCCAATTTATTTTGCAAATCTTTTGCTGACCCAACCAATGTTGAATTGGATACTCTTCTTTTGAGATCCTTTAGTCCAATATTGTTTCAGATACTTACCTCAGAAGCATCATTTTTATGACTCTGGAAGAATGAAATAGAGTTGCTGAGAACTGATGGTCCTGAAGATTTTCTAATCCTATATCTAAGTGTGGATTTGATAATCCTGCAAGGTTATTCTAAATGTATATACTCCTTAGATTTTAGGACAAGGGAGAATCGAAAGCTTTACACACACATACAGACACACACACACACGCACACACACAGAGGCAAGATCTGAAACCTTGGGTAGGGTTTCCAGAGATCCTCACCACTGCCCCCATACTGCATGGTCTCTACCCTCGACATATCTACCTGATATCCCTCACCATGCTTTGTACGCAATAAGCAATAAGAACAACTGAAGTGCAGAGGAATTAGCACAATTACGTAAATTAAGGAGAAGTATGATCAAGATTAGAATGAACTAGACCCATGTGGTATGTAGGCCTTTGCTGGGAAACAGTGATTCTGTCACATTGATTTCCAAGTCCAGCATCCTGTTTCCAATGCATATCTATCAACACCTTCACCATTATCTTTTTTTTTAAGGAATTACTATTGTATTACAAATGTTTTCTTTTGGCTGTAAAATTTTGATTCAGCAGTAAACTTAGATTTACTGACTGGGAGAGCAAGGACTGTTTACTTTTTTCTCTGCTTCGTGCCAAGTCTGTAGTGTGTGGTAGAATAGGGAAGTAGATAATTGTTGTTTTTCAAATACCACTATTTTTTCCAGTCAAACATTCATTGAGAGTCATGAATTTTACAAGTGAATTGATCACTAGTGCAAATGTAGTGATAAATTCATTAACATTTATTTTATCTTCTCCATTCACTGAACTTCCCATATGTACAGTCAGGATCTATTAAATACAAAGGGGCGAAAGACCTATAGGGGACAGCAAAGCAAAACATGAAATGCAGAGTTAGCAACTAACTGGTAAATCTAGAATTTTCAGGCAACAGTAAAAGGCTTATTTGTCTATATTCATTGTCCCTCCTCTCAGATATTTACTGGCCCCTTTACTTTGGGCTACATTGATCAAGGATAAAAGGGAAGCAGAGATCTATGGCTTGTTTTAATCATTGAAAATAAAAATGTTTATCTTTGAAATATAACTTGGATCATGGTCTCATAGTTTTGTGGACTGGTGCTAATGCTGAAAATTCAATACCATAGCTTTTGTGATTCTTGGTCAACAGTCAATGCTTGGCTTGGGCACTAAAGTCCTAAAAAGTGGGCTTGTTAAGTAACAAATACATCTAAGTTGGATGAACAGAACAGTTTCAATATGTGTCTTTGGTCTGGCATTTCTGCATTATTTTTTAAACCCACAAAATGTAGATTTTTATCTCTAACTTCTGTTCACTCACTTGTGGCTACTTTAGGAAGTAGTTTTTCTTTTCTTTACTTCCTCAGTGAGAACTGCAAGATCATTGTTGGTGCAACTTGGCCACTGCTTAACAGAAGCAGCTTGTTTATATTACTTCCTGTATTTTTTTAAGACCAGTGTTTGTTATCCCTTAAGAATTTCTCAATGCTTTCTGTCTTAGGGATTTTTTTTTTCTGGAGGAATAAGTCAGGGACTCAGTTAGGCTAATAATTTCTTACCCATGAGGACATAACGAATTTATTCTCCACTCAGTAGCCTTTGGAGAAAATTACTCAGTATTTAGAAGGGGGGAAAATCAGGCTATAAGAAATCCTTTCTGTGAGGTTGCATTTCCCAGATTCTTGCCTTAAAAAATCCATTTCGATACTTTTAAATAATACTCCATGTGATAAATTAAGGCTCTCTATTTAAATCTACCTACTCTTTTAGGAATGAGAGGTATTAAAAATTCTAGTTTGGCTGAGTAAAGAAATGTTAATGATCTAACAGTTGAATTTAAGCATACTAGCTTGCGATTATGCTGCCAAAACAAATGAAAATTCCTTGCCTGCTATTGGAACCAATTTAGTTAGGTAACACTTCATTTTTCGGGCATCGTCAGGGGAATGAGTTATTCCACTTAAGTGAATTTTCCACATAAATGCTTCAGAATTATCTTTTTAAAACAGAAATCAAGGCATGTTGGTTTCTTATTGAAATCCTTCAGTGACTGCCCATTGTCTAAAGAATAATGCGTTGCTTTATAATCTACTATTCCAGTTTCATCTCCCTTCAATTCCCCTACCACCTATGATCCACTTTAATTTGTTCACCATTCTCTAGACCTATCATGCTCTTTTAATTTTTTGAGCATATGGTCATGTCTCCTCAACAATTTACTAGATCTCTTCTCTCTGCTTCCAGGGCCACAGTACATTTCCAGTATGGAAGCCATACCATATGGTGATTTTTAATTTCTATGTTAGCTTCCCTCACTAAATTGGGACCTAACAGTGGTCAGGGAACACACCTGTCTCCACCTTTAGTTTTTAATCTTCATATCTTTAGAGACCCATTTAGTGCCTGAAAAACAGTGATATTATATTTATTTCCTGTGGGAGCTGTAACAAATTGCCAAAAACTGGGTGGCATAAAGTGAAATTTATTCTCTCATAGTTTTAGTTTCTAGAAATCAGAAATTGAGGTGTCAGCAGGGCCATGGTCCCTCCAGAGACTCCAGGGGAGAATCTGTTCCATACCTCTTTCAGCTTCTGGTGTGTATCAGAAATCACTGGCATTCCTTAGTTTGTAAGCACAGCACTTTATCTTTGCCACCATCTTTACATCACCTTCTCCTATGTGCATCTGTTTCAAAACTCCATCCACCTTTCTAAGGAAATACATACGATTTCACTTAGGGCTCACCTGGATAACACAGGAGAAGTTCTTCCTCTCAACATCCTTAACTGAATCACATTATTAGCCATATAAGGTAATACACACAGGTCCTAGGCATTAGAACATGGAAACATCTTTGGGGGCAATTATCAGTCTATCACAGATACTTAATGTATTTTAAACTGAATTACCCATTCAAATGCTAAAACTTTCAAAATATAAAAACATTTAAAAATCTACTAACTTATATCTCAAGCTTAATTGCTTCCTTAATTAGAACATAGTATTCAAACCATATTTTCATATTTTCTTGATACTAGTGTTTTCTGATTTTCAAAATAAACTGTACTTTCAGTCATGGATTAATTTTAGGCTTCTAAAGTATTTAGGAAAGCTCTTTCACTGCTCTCCAAATATATTCAAACTGCAGTAGTTATTGAGTATCTGCGTAATGAAGACTATACATACAAATAAGATTCAGTTCTTTCTTCAAAGAAGTTACAGATTAATGTGGAAAATAGATAGGGAAGCAGACCTATATCAATAAAATATGCAACTGTTGTGTGGCTAAAGGTTAATAAAACCATTCAGCTTTATGTATGAGCAGTTGACATTTGGTTAACTTTCTCTGTTCCCCTGGAAACCTGGTAAAAGTAACATATCAACTTTATTTTTGATAACGTTGGTTGTGGTAAAAATTGACTGATTAGCAAATTCCATCTAGACTTGGAAGAAGTATGAATGAGTCATATTAAGAATAAATGAGGGGATATATGTATACATATAGCTGATTCACTTTGTTGTATAGCAGAAACTAACACACCATTGTAAAGCAATTATACTCCAATAAAGATGTTAAAAAAATAAAAGAGAAAAAGAAAAAAGAATAAATGAACTATAAATAATTGAAGAGGATGCCATAACAAGATTGCCAGGAGGTGCTAAGGGCCTAGCTGGGGTTGGAGATGAGGATTCATGGTTGATCTAAGCTATTTAGTCATGTGATTTTTCTCCAGCAAGACCTAGTCATCCAAGTACAGGAAAAGGCAAGATGAGTTTGTAGTATTCTTCAAGGTTAGAGTTTTGCCTGGTTAGTTTTAGTGGAATAATTTGGGTACTATTGACTTAGAAATGCTGACTAGAGAATTTCTGGTGATAAACCATGGGCTCTAGGGAATGAAAAGTAGATAGAAAAGGATTGATAAATTAGAAGGAAATGGAGGCCTCAAGGGCCTTTGCCCTTAGTGGTAGAAAGATGTTGTCAACAAGGGCATGAGAAACTGAAAGGAAAAGAAATAGTGATTGAGGAAGAGTTGTTTGAAAGAAACCAAACAGGGAACTCTTCCCTGTGGTGACAAGGATGTGCATTGGGAGGCGGTGACTGAAGCAGAGAGTATGTTGAAGGTGGCTGAAGCTAAGAGGTTCAGAAATTACAATGCAATTGTGTAGTTGGATGATATGACTAGATGTTGAGATGACTCACAATAAAAAAAAGCACTTGGGGTGGAGACAAGACTATGAGTCAAATGGCAAATTTCCAAAGAATAGGAAGAGTTACTCAGTGTCAGCAGATGATAGCGGCCAAGAGGAAGAAAGAGACTCAGAAAACAATGAGTTATTCAATGGTTGCACAAGGATACTTAGCATAACATTTTGGTAATTAAAAAAAAAAAAGGAGAGAGAATTTTAATGTCCATTAATAGAGACTGGTTAAATTATGGCGTAGCCATATTGTAGAATCCATGTAGAATCCATATTGTAGAATCCACTTAAGATTGAAGTGGAGGGCTTCCTTGGTAGCACAGTGGTTGAGAGTCCGCCTGCCGATGCAGGGGACATGGGTTCGTGCCCCGGTCCGGGAAGATCCCACATGCCGCGGAGCGGCTGGTCCCGTGAGTCGTGGCCGCTGAGCCTGCGCGTCCGGTGCCTGTGCTCCGCAACAGGAGAGGCCACAAAAGTGAGAGGCCGGCGTACCGCTAAAAAAAAAAAAAAAAAAAAAAAATTGAAGTGGATCTGTTTCTACAGATGTGGATGGATGTCAATAGCACATTGTTGGGTGAATAAAGTTGTAGAACAATGTATGTATTTTAAATAAAATCTTTGTGTATATGTACTTGTGTGTATAGAAAATGTCTGGAAAACACCCCAGAATTCTAATATGATTACTTTTGGAGAATGGGACTTGAAGTGGGGAAGATATCCTTTTGTACTTTACATATTTTGTATTTTTCAAAGCCTGTATCATTTTTTGTAATTAGCAATTTGAATAAACTTTGAGAAAGTAAAAAAAAGAAAAAGTGAACAAACTAACCAGAAATCTATTCTTTCATATAAAAATCTGGAGAAACTCAGATTGACTAAATCTTTCTATTTAAAATAAATAATAACCACCAAAAAAATCCAAAATGAGTTATTACATAGAGATGGAAGAGAACTGAAGGGCTGGGAGAGAAGCAATGCTCTCTCTAGGCTCTGAGGTGGCTGATGGGTAGGAGAAGAGACACTTTGCACTAGAGGCAGTGGCATTGTGGGAGAGGAGGCTTTGTTCATAATAGTGAAGTAGAAAAAGCACTTTCAGACGACGGGAATGGTGAGTGTTTACAATGGACAGAGATTCCAGAAAGCCCTGTGACATGAATTTGGGTTGCAAGAGACAAGCAGTAGGGAGAAAAGCAATTAATTGTGCAGAAGATGTAAAGAAAGCATAAGGTAGTTAGGTGATGATCCATGTTTTCAAAAGGCTATGTTCAGGAAAAATCAGTGACCAAAATTAAAAGAGGAAATATGCATGCATGGAATTGATGGCCTGAAATATTCCAACTTTGAAGCCAATCATTTAGGTGTAGGGCCCTCAGAGGTAACTGGATTGGTTTTAGCAGAGCAGATGAGAAATATCACAAGGGAGTGAACCAGCCTCAGCTCCAGGGGATTGGTGAGGATTTGACACATCAGTCACTTCTTACTGCTTTCGGGGTAAAAGATATTTTTTATGGTAAATTGTATCATCTTGAAATCTACTGCTTTTTAACCTATTTTGAGACTGGAATTGGAAAAAAATTTTTTTTCTAGAATCAGACAACTTCTGTTCGGTATAATTCTTTAAAAAAAATCCTTCCTCTCTTTCTGGTTTTCTTCCTATGATTTTAGTGTATTGGGTAGATAAAATGTTTTCATATTAAGATTTTAGAAGATAAAGTCTAGTTTCCTTTGTAACATGCTGCATAATTTTCCCCTTACATATTGAAAATAAAGATTTTCTTTATTAAATTGGTAGATGAAATTGTTTAATTATTGCTTAATATTGTTTTAAATGTTAAAAATTACCTGCTCAAGGTAAAGTTCTTAGTTGGTGGGAGGAAGTAGTGAGTCAAGCACTCATTAGTTTTAGGGCTAAAATCTAATTATTTATCCATGTTTTATTAACAATATAACCTTGAGTTTGAAGTTTTGCTTTTTTTTTTCCTTCTCTAATCTTTTCATCTAGGAAAAGTCAAGCCCAGGAATCATATATATGTGACTTGGGCTGTTCTATTCTAATGTCCTAACTCAGAGACTCAAAAACACTTGTATCCCTTTGACATATTTATATTCTTCCAATTTAGAAGAGTAATAATAACTATTAGGTTCAACATTTCCAGCATTTTGCAATTTGATGGTTTAGAACATTTGGTTTAGACTTAAGGACTTTCCACACTTGCAGAGATATTCTCTTCCTTGTAGATCATTAAAGATAGTTTTTTTGCCCTGAGTTAATTTCCCCAGATAATCTCATTATATTCTTGGCATCATAAATTCATAACTTAAATTGTGCTAACTAAAAGCTGTGGTATTTAATATTTTCAGTAGACCTACTTACTTTTGTCTCCTGTATGCCTTACATTGACTTTCTCACTCCAGGTATGTTAAGAATAAGTGATAAATGTAATACTGAGATTATAAAATACTTTCAAAACTATCAAGATTTTTCAAGAAAACATCTTGACAGTAAAGGTCACATTTCTTTTATTAATTATAGAGCTCCCCCCTCCAGTTTTATTGAGGAATAATTGACAAATGTATATGTAAAATATGATTTATATACATATACATTGGGGGATGATTACTAAAATCAAGATAATTAACATATCCATCACTTCGTGTAGTTAACTATTTTTTGTGTGATGAGAATATTTAAGATCTATCATCAGCAACTTTCAAGTATACAATATTATTATCTATATTCTTATAGATAATATATTATCTATTAACTATAACATTACTTACTAGTCACCAGCAGACTGTACATTAGATTCTCAGAACTTATTCTTCTTGTAATTGAAAGTTTATACCCTTTGACCTACATTTCCCCATTTCTCCTTGCTCCCAGGCCCTGGCAATCACCCTTATGTTTCTATGAAATTTGCTTTTTCTTTTCTTTATTTTTATTTTTTTTTAGATTCCACATATAAGTGATACCATACAGTATTTGTCTTTTTTCTGTCTCACATTTTATTTAGCATAAGGCCCTGCAGTTTCATCCGTGTTGTCACAAATGACAGGATTTCCTTCTTTTTTATAGCTGAGTAATATTCCATTTAATATCTACACCACATTTTCTTTATTCATTCATCCATCAGAGGACATTTAGGTTGTTTCCATATAGTACTGGCTATTGTGAGTAATACTACAATGAACATGGGAAGGCAGATATCTCTTTGAGGTACTGATTTCATTTCCTTTGGATATATATCCAGGAGTAGGATTTCTGGAATATATAGTAGTTCTATTTTTAATTTTTTGAGGAACTGCCATACTACTGTTTTCCATAATGGCTGTGCCAATTTACATTCCCACCAAAAGTGGGTAAGAGTTCCCTTTTCTTCACATCCTTGCCAACATTTATTCTCATTGAATATATATATATATATATATATATATATATATATATATATATATATATATATACTGAAACAATCCTAAAAAAAATAATTAAAACCTGTCTTTTCTTTGCAGTTGTACAATAGATTTAGGGAAAAACAACAGGAAACTGACAATAGCCCTTGAAGTATCTTACAGGAATAATTTTCCATATATGATGTTTTAAAATGAAATGTTTACATTTGTGATCTTTTTTTTTTCAGTTTTGATCTTTAAAGCAGACTAGTATAGGAAATCTCTTTAATTCTACTAAAAGTTAGGAAACAAATATATTCAATTTTTAAATTTCTTTCCAAACTATATTAGTGTATTTAATTAAAATAATTTGTTTTTTTAGACAATAAATTATAGCTGAGAAAATAGACTACATTTCTCTTCATTTTTATTTCTCTCTTTTATGTTTTTCTATGCAAGCATGATTATTAAACATGAAAAAGTTAAAGTTACTTGAATCAAAAATAATCTTTTCTCATTTGTTATATCAATTTTATGAAGTTAAAATAAGAATTATTCTTTGTTCCACACAAAGTTTGAAGAGAAGCCATGATTGCTCTTGCTGTCTCAGACCTGGAAAAAGTTTATTATGATCAAAACTTTAAATTAAAGCGAGAAAATACAATGACTCATAAGTAGATAAAAATGATGTCCCTTAGCTTATGCTTAAAGTTATTCTTAGAAATTTATTGGAATTA
>RJWK010019207.1:0-32613 GCA_004363435.1 Platanista minor | reverse complement strand
TCAACCACGGCGCCACCAGGGAAGCCCTTTACTACTTTTTAAAAAAGGTACTCATTCATTCGTTCATTTATATCTTAATCATTTTGTGAAAGAGATGATACATCCTAGGAGTATTTGATAATGTGAGGGATTGAGAAAGGTCACAGATATGTATCTCAGGAATGTCCTGGTCCTAAGGTACTCTAAAAAGAAATACTTGGCTATTAATGGAAGGAGGCAGGGGAGGTACCTAAACCTGGGAAGACTTCTGGATCCCCAAGACAAACTCATACATGTTAAGGGTGAAATTTATTTCCTACCACTGTTCTTTCTTCATCTGCTTTGCCCTTCCTAAATTACCTCGTGCCACAGGACCCTCATAGTGCTTACTCGGAAACCCACTCAAGAGTACCCTTCCCAGATAGTACCTAATTTGGCGTCTCGCAATTAAAATGTTCATTCTAGCAAAGCGTGGCTCTCATTTAGCTCCTGAAATATATGATAATTAATTCACATTAATATATGAAGGACAGTTAAGCATGATGAGGATGTACTCTTTTCATTGATATTTGCATTTTAAAAGAAGATGTTTGGGCTTCCCTGGTGGCGCAGTGGTTGAGATTCTGCCTGCCGATGCAGGGGACACGGGTTCGTGCCCCGGTCCGGGAAGATCCCACAGGCCGCGGAGCGGCTGGGCCCGTGAGCCATGGCCGCTGAGCCTGCCCGTGCAGAGCCTGTGCTCCGCAACGGGAGAGGCCTCAACAGTGGGAGGCCCGCGTACCGCAAAAAAAAAAGATGTTTGTTGACTCAAAAGGCTAAGTCCTTCATGACATACGTTTATGCATTGTAAATATCTGTTAGGAAGGTATTTTTTGATCCAAGGGTCCTTCCAGGACCTTTTAAATCACACTGTCTACCCCCATTAGAATATAAGTTTCACGAAAACAGACATTTTTATCTGTTTTCAATCATTGCTGAATCTCCAAAGCCTACAACAGTACATTGCATAGTAATTGCTCAGATAATGTTTGTGGAATGAATAAATGATGATGCCAGGATTCGTATCTATCTGGCTTTAAACTGTAATGTTCTTTCTACTATATGAAACTCTATCTCTTTCTTAAAATTAATCTCTTCACCTACCTTACAGTAAAAGAGAAAAGGAGGAAAGAAAAGAATGGAAGGGAGGGAGGAAAGTAGATGGTACCAAGATGGATGAAATGAAATTCAAGTTCAGGCATCAGCTGCAACATGGGGCTCCTTGGGTTCCTCCTCAAAAGCAAACTAATAGTTTTGTCAGGGGCTCCAGATGTTTCTCTTCCGAAACTGTTTCTACCTAATATCTTTTCTAAGCTTGTTATTATTTGTGATTATTTAGAGGGAAAAAAAAGGGCATGTTTATTTAAAGAAAAATTTATCCAGTAAAAATTATGGAACAGTTGAAAGAAGAAAACATGACCCATATCCTTTCACCGAAATGTAACCACTCTGAATTCACATCTTACTACATTTCTTTCTAGGCTTCTTCCTATGTATATATTTTAAATACTTACCCAATTTTATTTATTTATTTATTTATTTATTTATTTATTTCTGGCCACCCCACACAGCTTACAGGATCAGCTTGCGGTAGCTTAGTTCCCCAACCAGGGATCGAACCCTGGCCCCCTGCAGTGGAAGTGCAGAGTCGTAACCACCGGGCCGCCAGGGAATTCCCCATATATTTTAAACTTAGCTATTATCGTTCAGTATATACAATTGTATCCTGATTTATCACTTTTCTATCATCATTTTTTATTTCTGTCATGTACTGATATTATTATTCTCCATGATGTTCAGTGTAAAATTCTGAGTTAAATGAAGTGACATTTTCTGCTGCCAACTGGTATTAAAATTTTATGTTCTTTCATACTGATTCTGTGACAAGGGAATTTTAAAATTCCAATTCTTATCGTTGGCAGGAGATAAAGGAGTTTTACAATTCTCTCTTTCTCTTAAATATTTTTAAAACTGCAAAGAATCAATAAAACACGGGGTTGTATTTATTTATAATGCTGAGCAGACACCCTTATTCTCCAACCATTTTCCCCTGGAAGTCTTTCCAGATTATGATTCCTGGAGGAATTAATAGCCATTACCCCAAAAGGGAACAACTGCCTTGGACTACATGGAGAGGAACACACCCAAATATAAAGAAATTTAAGTCAGGTTTTATTTATTTAATATATACATAATGTTATCTCCATCTAGTAAACAGGACCATTCTACAACAGTTGTACAGATTAATATAGACTTTTATATATTAATATACTGTAGAGGTAGTTTTAGTCATAGAGCTGAAAGATTTAAGAGAATACAGAATTTCTAAAACCAGCAAAAGGAAACTATGGTGTAGGGACCAGACTAGGGTTTGTAGACCTGTTCTGCTATTTACTAGCTATGTGACCACAAGTGATCAACAAAACAAAACAAATAAGCAAAACCCTGTTCCCACAGGTTGGGGAGGGATATTTTAAAATATCAAGCATGTTACAGGCTTCTTGGTAGATGTTTTTACAAAGACCATTTAATTTAATCCTTAGAATGATGCTCTTGGGTTGGCAAGGTGTAGTAAGTTTTTATTCTCCCCTCTTTACTTAAGAGAACCCCAATTTTACTGGGGGGTAGCAATATGCTTATACCAAAGCAGAATAACATAATAATGCATTTCCCAGGCTCTCTTGCAACTAAGGCTGGGCAAAGTTCTTAACAAAATAGGTAGAAGTTGAAAGATGGAGCTTCCTGGAAAGGTTTTTATATGAACAGCAGACTGGCAACTACTATTGATTCAGCTAAGAATTATCAATGGATGCTAAAACTGAAGGGTGAAAGTTTGATGAGAAACAGGATATTTATCAATATTAAAGCATATCCCCCCAATTATACTTATTAACATCAAAGGGAAAAAAATAGTTACATGTACAGTAGAGAAGTTTGGCAGACAACACCTTAAACAGATAATCAAAATTAATATCGCTAATAGTGGGACAAACAAATGTTATGTACTTCCTGAGACGATGCACTGTGAGAAGGGCAGTACTTCTGTGATATTCGTAGCAAAGATGCCAAAAATGCACCATCTGAACTTAATCGGGAAGATCAGACAAACCCCAATTGAGGGGCACTCCACAAAATAACTGATCTATCCTGTACCATTCCAAATATTGAAATCATAAAAGACAAAGAAAGAGAAACCGTTCCAGACTGAAGATGACTATAGAGACAACATCAAAATGCAGTGTGTAGGGCTTCCCTGGTGGCGCAGTGGTTGAGAGTCCGCCTGCTGACGCAGGGGACGCGGGTTCGTGCCCTGGTCCGGGAAGATCCCACATCCCGCGGAGCGACTGGGCCCGTGAGCCATGGCCGCTGAGCTTGCGCGTCCGGAGCCTGTGCTCCGCAACGGGAGAGGCCACAACAGTGAGAGGCCCGCGAACCGCAAAAAAAAAAAAAAAAAAAAAAAAAAAAATGCAGTGTGTAATCCTGGTTTGGATAGTGGGCCAGAAAAGAAAATAATTGGGACTCCTGGCAAAATTTGAATAAGACCTGTGTTATTTAAGAAAATGTTTTTGTTGCTAGGAATTAGACACTGAAGTAAGGGGACATCATGCCTATAAATTCTTTTCCAGATGATTCAGGGGAAAATGTATATATTTAGAGAGGAAAAAATGATGAAGTAATTGGGGTAAAAATGTTAACGTTTGATCTGCGTGAAAAATATTTGGGAATTCTTTCTACAATTTTTGCAACCTTTCTTCAATTCTAAAATTAGTTCAGAATAAAAGTTACAAGAGTAAAAAGAGTGGGGAAGTACAGATAACTTGTTGAAAGATAACTTTTGACCTTGACCTTTGCCTTTCTTTCTTTCAGATAAGGATGCAACCACAACCAGCTTGTAACAAAAAAGATGAAAGCGTCAAGCCAAGTATTTGCTTAGCAGAAAGACTCCAGCTTAGATCCCAGACAATTTGTTTTAAGGCTGCTTTGGTTTTCTGTTGCAAGGCAGAAGGTAATCAAAACAGATATAGCAAAGTTAAGTTTAATATGCCCAAGACTACACCATTCGAAAGTGGCAGGACTAGAATGAAAACCCAGTTCTGTTTAGGTTTGCAAACAAAACATGCCATTTTGACCTATACCATGCTGAAGCCCAGGCTTCGCTCTCTATGAAATGGGAATGAGAATTTTAGCACTCCAAAATGAACCTATAGTGGGAGAGAACTTATAGCAGGGCCTGGCAGAGAGGACAGAGACTCAGATGTTTGCTGAATCAGTAGCTCAGGAAACCAAGCACATCTGTTTTCAGTATTCTGCTATACCGAGCGATTTTTAAGTACTGAAGGAAAAAAAAAAAAAACAACCTGTATTTTTGTGGGTGTAATACTCTAGCTGCAGATATTAGTCAGCAGTTCCATTCAGTTTCTTGGATCTCTTTCACCATTCTCTCCCCTTCCTCTTCTTTGCCTCTTCTCTCCTTCACAGAAGTCTTTCTAGGCCCCTCTCATTATCAGCTCCTGCAACTCCATCTCCTACCCAATCCCACCCCACCCCTCAAAAAGAGGGAGGGGCTGAGTATGAATTTTGGGAGAAAAGCTCTTTGAACAAAAGTGGTTCATTCCACCAGGGAAGGCAGGAGTTAGTCCCCGAGAAGGACCATCCTTCCTAAAATGGCAAGGAAAAATAAAAATCAGGGAGCCTAAGTCTCTGGCCAGACCCGAGTAGCTACCTACAGGCCAAGATTCCAAAAGTTCCAGGCAGAAGACTGAAAGTTACAGGAAGGCACTGTACTCAGGTCCAACCAACCCATCAGATATGCAACTCTCCTGAAGTTGAAGGACACAGCAGAACTTAGAATCACTAATTCTATTAAAATGAAAGGTGTTAAATTTGTAGTTTCATTGATTTGTTTTAAATGGTTATGAATTTTGAGCTTTTAAAAAAGACAAAGATCTTGATATCTATTATACCATGAAATAAGTACCCAAATACCAGTATAGTCATTTTGCTCTGACCTAGAAACCTGAACCAGACCTAGACAGCAGTGCCCTCACAGGAAGGAGATTGGCTGTGGCAATGACCTATTGAGACCTTGGATTCTGAGCTATTTAGGACTCACTATGCACATACCTGGGAGAGAGGGAGCAGTTTAAGGACTTGGTTGTGGGTCACTTTGGGTCTCACAAACTGTGGCCCTGCCCTGGAAAGGCCATGTGTGTATGCAGGTATTGGAGGTAGGGAGGGGGTAGTGGGAAGCGTAAGCTGGACCTCTTCTAGTTCTTTATACTATCCACGACTAGTATGGTGTTTGAGATCCTGGGCAAGGAAGCATCATGGAACAGTCAAGCGAAAGAGAAGACTTCTCTCCGCTGCCTCTCTGTGCTCATAATCTTCTCATCTTCCATTCCTCTGCCCATGGACGCCTGAGCTGCAGGCAGACAATTATGTCCACACCCAGCTCCCTCTTCTTTCCTCAAACTGCATGCCAGTTCTGGACCCTCCACCTAATATCTGCGAGTTATTGAGCCTACCCCAATTATTCATACAGTGTGTTTGCCATCACAGGCCATTGGTTGCTCATAGTCAACATCATTAAAGAACTGGAACTGGGGAGAGAGGGGATCTTTGACATGTGGGCTGGCTTTGAAAAATTCTGTTCCAGGTAAGTTACCATCCTGCTGGCCTGGAGGCCCAATCTACATTGACCAACTGTACTCTGATCTCAAGAGAGAGCCTACAGAGTCCCCTGCTCTTGTACTCACCTGGGCCACAGACTCAGGCAAATGAGATAGTCAGCTGCAACTTGCTCTGGGTCATGAACTGCTGATGAACGTGGCAATGACTCCATACTAAGTCATCTTAAGCTACCAGGGAATCTTGGCATCACCTAGTAATGCGAACTTCAAAGGACTTAGTCTAGCTGTGCAATGGGGCAGTAAAATCTTCAACCCCATCCTGTCTATTCAGGACCTGTCTGTTCAGCTAGTTACAGAGGTTGGGGGAACACAGTGGGTGTGGAGAGGTGACAGTCAAATTCTCTATAGGAGGTAAGAGTGCCTGGGCCTGGAGCTGATAAATGTGTCCTTTAACAAACAGTCTTATAAAAAGTCCATTGGAACTGAAAATGGGATTTCCTAGTTAAGGTGTTTCATAAGTAAGCAATTCTCTTTATTGTGTTTCCCAAAGAATGGAAACAAACCTGGACTGTACTTTTTTTAAAGAGGGTGTAGATATGGCTTTGCTTGCAGATATAAATACAAAGCAATGTAAAATTACTTTTATTAAATAATGCAACATGATCTCTTGAACCTTTCATAGAGCAACAGTACTGATGCGAGCAAATGCTAGTGGCACTGCCGGGAAAATACTTTTCAAAAATACCTGGCAAGCAGTCAAGTCCATCAGGGGATATAGTGAGCATCTATCCTATTTTTCCTATCCTGATAAACTTTCTCCTGGAACAGTAGTCTAGCTCTCCTTTGAAGAAAGTCCCTGTTCCCCTGTTCTTATGCCATATGCTTTGAATTCAGGGGAGGATTCCCACTGCTTGTTTTAGAGGTGGGCATGTGAATCAAGGCCAATCAGAGCACCTCACACACAGGGCTATAGGAATTGGCCCAACACAAGCGCACATGCCCCAATAAGATCCAGTGAGTCATAAGAGGACTTTTGCTGAGATTCTAAGGAGAGAGGTGAGGAGTCTTCCTTGATGAACTCGGTCCTGGGAGGTTATAGGACTGCAGGAACTGACAGCCAACTTGCCCTTGTACAGAGCCAGAGAAAGAAAGCAATATAAAGAGCAGAGTCCAAATATAATGAAAGCCCAGATCCTGGAGAGATTATCTTGATGCCCCAGATCAAGTCATATCTGAAGTATCAGACTTTTCAGTAACATGAGCCAATAAAGTTTGAGTTGAGTACTATTATAGGGTAATATCTTTAAATGTTCATTTGTTAAGAAATTGATGATATACACCAAAGGTATCTGAGTCTCCACTCTAACCTTTATTAAGTACTTACTCTGCTTCATGTACTAAAGTACTAGGCACATTAAAGCTATTATCTAATAAAATTCTAACAACCATATGAGGAAGATACTGTTATTGTTCTTCTCAAAACAGGTAGAGCAGAAATTTGCATCCTGGACTCTAGAGCATGTGAAACTACTAGACTGTTCCAAGTGCTTGCCTTGGTCATGTTTCGCATCTCCTAAGAGAGGTGGCTGTCCAACATTTTAGCCTCTGAATCTTTTCGTTCAAATGACATAGGAAGTACAAACAAATGAAATCAATCAAATGGAGCAGGATGGGGGCCCAGAACCCTCTTTCTTGCACCCTCCTCTTCCAAGGAATTCCTAGGGCTTTAAAAAATATTTTTAAAGCATTTCATGGAACACAATAAGAAAGGATGAAGAATACCTCTTCTTGTATGGAACAATTTCCAAGATATATTAAATGGGAAAAAGTAAGGTGTAAAACAGTGTGTACAATGTGCTACATTTATTTGTGTTATTAAAAGCAAGAGAGTCCATATACATATATGTATATCCGGAAGGATAAACAATAATTGTCTATATATATATATATTTTTGTAAAACACGTTTGTGTGTTTTTTTTTAAATTAATTAATTAATTAATTTATGGCTGTGTTGGGTCTTCGTTTCCGTGTGAGGGCTTTCTCTAGTTGTGGCAAGCGGGGGCCACTCTTCATCACGGTGCGCAGGCCTCCCACTGTGGTGGCCTCTCCCATTGCGGAGCACAGGCTCCAAACGCGCAGGCTCAGTAATTGTGGCTCACGGGCCCAGTTGCTCCGCGGAATGTGGGATCCTCCCAGACCAGGGCTCGAACCCGTGTCCCCTGCATTGGCAGGCAGACTCTCAACCACTGCACCACCAGGGAAGCCCAATAATTGTCTATATTAATTGCCTGGGTGGCCAAGGAATAGTAGGGAGACTTTTTGCTAAATACCCTTTTGTACTTTATATTTTAACCATATGAATGTATTACCTGTCTTAAAGAAGAAGAAGGAGTCTACGATGATGACAATAACTACATTAGTGTAACGAATTTCAAACAAAAGTGAGCTTGCCTCTGGGAGGTTGAGATGATTCTCCCAATGGGCTGTTATCTGATCCTAAAAATTTAAGTCCTTCCCCAAACGTTTGTCTTTACATACGACTAAGTGTTAATTACTAAGTTGGTTACTGAAAGCCAACAAAATATTCATAAACTAAAATTAGTTAATACAATTTTCTGAGGACCCTGTTTCAGACTGTATTGAGGAAGCCTGGCTGCCATGCAATGCAGCAACACTGCAGAATTTCTGCTTCCATGCATACAAGCTGAAAGTGGGAATTTCTTCATTTGGGGAGTTCATTCATCCATTAAAGAGCTACCAAGTGCTGTCTATGCGTCAGATACTGTGCTTAAGCACTGAAGATATAGCAATTTACAAAAGGGCTAAAATCCCTACCCTTAAGGGTTTACATTCAGGTGATGGTGGGGAAATATACAATAAACAAGATTCCATTAATGCTATGATGAACATTTCTTCACATTTTATGAAACCTAACATTGGGATGTGTCTTTTGGTAGATGGCATCTTAGAGTCAGCAGCGTTTTTGGTTTTTTTTCTTTCTTGGGTAGGTTGCAACGTAAAACAGTCAGGAGAGACCCAAGTAGCCTTTGAGCAGACTTAAATAAGGTGAAGGGAGCGAGGCATTTCTCTATGTGGGTAGAGTAGCAAACAACCAAAACACAGGAAAAACAAGCACAAGGCCATGAGGGGAAATCAAATTTCAGAAACACAAGCAAGCCAGTGTTGCTAGACTAGAAGGAATAAAGCAGGAGGTAAGGTCAGAGAGACAACAGAGGGGCCAAATTACACAGGGACTTGTAGACCACCTTTCTACTTAGTGCATGATCATTGCCTTGAGTCTAGAGAGGTCAGATAGCATAGTACATAAGAGCAAAGGCTTTGGAGTTAGATTGCCAATTTATGTCCCAGCTGTGCCACTTCCTATTGGTATGACATCAGGCAAGTTACTCTCTGTGCCTGCTTCGCCATCTGAAAAATGGGGCTAATAACACTACCCATAAGGTTGTTGTGAGGATTAAGTAAATCATTTTATGTAAAGTCCTTTGAATAGATAGTCTAGCAAAGATAGAGCACAAATGTGTTTGATACTGTTACTATTAATTGGTTATGAATTTCAACTGCTGTTTCATCATTATCAATTTATTTTGCTGTGTGTTGTTTGATTAATGAATAAAATTAATACATAATGTTATCAACAATATTTTTAAACCCTGATTTTCCAGTAACTAGTCTTTAAAAACCTGTATGTGATATATTTCAAACACAAATTATCACCTTCACTCGTCCTCCTAAGTAGGTATGGACAACACCACACCCTATCACCACCACCCTCAATCAAAACACAATCTTAATGCAATGATATTTCATTATTATTGTTGAGTTTGCCACTAGAAAGTAAGAAAGGATGGGGAAAGTGGGCCACTGAGGAGAGCGACTGAACTAGGGGATTGTAAGGAAGCAATTCTAAAAGTGGATTTCAAACGAATGAATTTTGTTAGTTGCTCTGTTGTCAGAAAAATCATTTTAATTTACCCAAGTTAAAATTTTGGATTATATGTATTTTAATGATTCATGACATTCTTATACTGAATATTTAGACTTAAGAAAGTGAGAAGTGTAAGGGCGTAAATCAGGCAGTCACAATTTTTTCATATTTTCTCTTCCTTTATTTAAGAAATGGTGCTTGAGAATCTGCCATGTAAAAGGAATTATGCTAGATCATTAAAGGGTACAAATAGGAACGAGACATGGTCTCTGAGTAGCCCCTGCTCGCCGCATCTAGAGGAAGCCCGTGAGCAGCAACAAAGACCCAAAACAGCCAAAAATAAATAAATATAAATTAAAAAAAAAAAGTCTCAAGGAACTAGCAGGAGTTTCCTTGATGAAGTGTAGGGAGGGGAAGGGCATATCCAGGCATATATCCAGAGTATGTGAGGGAGACAGGAGCTAGAAAGACAGGCAAGAGCCAGAACATAATAGGCCTGTACACCAAGCTAAGGAGTTTGGATTTTATTATGGAGAGAATGGGCAACAACTGGAGGACTTTCAGAAGATCAACACGGACAGATGTTTTCTTATTGTTAGGCTCACTCAAGGGTCCACTGCAGATGACTGGAAGGAAGCCTGGGCGTGAATGCAGACAAACTAGTTAGGAAGCTATGGCCCGTAGGTAATCTTGGTGAAAAATGACAACATAAACTATGTCAGAAGCAGAGAGCATGGAGAGCAGAGACCTATTTGAGCAATATTCTATAAATAGACATGACAGGATTGACTACTGAACACATGGGGGTGCAATCCAGAGTTTCAGATTCCTCCCAGCTTCCTCCTTCTAGCTTAGGCAATTATTTGGTTAGTGGTACCAAAGAGCGTGTCAGGGCACACAGAAAAAGCACATTGATTTTGTTTTCTTGAAGGGAGGCTGGGGAATCTGAGACCTGTGGGGCATCCAAGTGGAGACGTGTATTAACCAATCAGCTAACTAGACCCTGCGCTTTTTAGGTTCAAGATATTTATTTACAAGACTACTCCATAAGCGTGTGTACCTGGCACTCTCATTTCGAAAGAAACACGGCATACCGATTTGAAAAATGCCATTTTTCATGCTAAAAAAACCCCACACTGAAAATGTAGGGGTTTAGAGTTAATAACAAAACGTCATGCTACTAGCTGCCGAACTGACACGGCAGATCAATGTATTTTCTCTAGTAAGTTAAATGCAGGGTTCGAGTGGTTTCCTCCCCACACCACAGGAAAATAGCGGTGTACCTGGTATTTAGATCCAGGAATTCCTTTTAGCAGGTTGCAAGAGCGAGAGCTGAGAAATGCGCCCTCCCGTGGCAGTGGAATGAGGGGGCTCTAGCACCCTTTTTACCACCAAACAAAGCCTTGTAAAGAAATGCAATTTGCGTGGACAAGAAGGCCACAACGCCGGTACTGCTACATCGCGAAACCAAAAGAACCCTCCCAGGGGCCGGGAACCCTTACCTGTCACGTCGGCCGAAGGAAAATTTCACTTTCGACTCAACAAAATACGACCCCAGATTTGACAGCTTGCAGTAAGTCCGCTCGGCGACAATTAAACACCCTGCAAGCCAAAATGCGTACACTATCCGGATCCTCTCCAGCTGGCAGGGCAGGGCTCGGGCCACGTGGGTGGTTGGGACCAGCCCGAGGGACCAGCGCAGGGCTGGGAGAGGAGGCGTGTCCTTGCGGAGGGAGGCGGGGCCCTGGCAGTGGGCGGGGCTTGGGCGGACCCAAGCTACCGGCCTCCTCTCGCCTGCTTTCCCCCTTGCCTTCACCCTTCGAGCAGCCACGTAATGCCACGTCCCCGCGCATGCGCATTTCGACAGGTGGTGGAGGCTGTTTCCGGGCTTAGGGGGTTGGAGCTGCAGCCGAGTAAGAGGTGGTGGTGGCGGTGGCTGGAGAGCGCCGAGTGCGGGCTTGGGGGCCAGGCCCTGCGGAGGACAGGGGAAGTTGTCTTTTCTTTCCCGACGGGGCCGGTGGAACCGGTGGCTGAGCGGCAAGATGAATTTCCTCCGCGGGGTTATGGGGGGTCAGAGTGCCGGACCCCAGCACACAGAAGCCGAGACGGTGAGAGGAGCGGCGGGTCCGGGACTTGGGAAGGGTCCGGGCAGGAACTGGGACGGAGGACTCGGGGGCCCGGAGGTCACCTCCCGCGCGTCACCGTGGGCCGAGAGTCCACATGCCTCCTCCCCCTTTGCCCCCGTGCCTTCTTTCCTCTCCTGAAACCCCCGAGCTGTTTCCTCACGCCCCCAGCGAAACCCCCAGCGCTGCGGCTCGGCCCTGCTGACAACATCTCCGCAGGCCGCTTGGTTGGGGTACCGCCCGGGAAGTCATCGATCCGGGGCAGGGGTGGCCCGACCTGTCTCCCACGCCCCTCGGGGCCGCGGGCCTGTCCCTTCCGTTTCGCCAGTGTCTACACTGGCGGTGAGGAAAGTCCAGCTCCCTGCCTCGCGGTCTGGAATGGGGCTTTGGGGAAGACTGCAAGAAGGTTTAAAACCCAGCTGTTGACCAGAGCAGTTGGCTAAGAATAATACGATAGTTTAGGCACAAAGCTGCCTGCCCCTGTCCCTTCAATTGGAGACAGGTTGTTCTGCCAGGTGTTATTAGTTCCGACCCCGTTTTTCAGTCTTACCCAAATATTTGCGAAATACTCCCTCGGACGTTGTAGGGATCTTTTGCGCTCAAACTGCTTTGGAAACACATTTCCCTTCCATTCACCCCATTCAGAAATCTGAACTCGTGGTAACAGGATTTGCAGCGTCACTTTAAAAAAATTGTTAGCTACTACAAGCAGTATTTGATAAGTTGGTTCGATTTTAGGTTTAGGATAAACTTTCTTCGAAGTTTGGTTAAGTGTCTATTAGAAATGAGTGCATATGACTTTTTTTAAACTAAGCTTTTAATTTGAGAGTAATTTTAGATCTACAAGAAAGTGACAAACTGACTTTTTGCGCGGGGGCTGCGTTGGGTCTTCGTTGCTGCGCGCGGGCGTTCTCTAGCTGCAACGAGCGGGGGCTACTCTTTGCGGTGCACGGGCTTCTCATTGCGGTTGCTTCTCGTTGCAGAGCACGGGCTTTAGGTGCGCGGGCTTCAGTAGTTGTGAGACACGGCCTCAGTAGTTGTGGCGCATGGGCTCTAGAGCGCAGGCTCAGTAGTTGTGGTGCAAGGGCTTAGCTGCTCTGCGGCATGTAGGATCTTCCCGGACCAGGGCTCGAACCCATGTCGCCTGCGTTGGCAGGCTGATTCTTAACCACTGTGCCGCCAGGGAAGTCCAAAGTATGACATTTTAAAGGTAAACTTTAGGAAGTATTCGTAGACATTACTGGGTTGTCTGTGAACATAGATCCCATGTTCTGTGTTACAGGGATCCTGAAGGGTAAATAATAGCTTTCATTTGTCAAGCTCTTACCTTGTGCTGGGTACTGTGCTTTTTATAGTTCACATTCTCCTTAGATCCCTAACCACACTGAAAGATAGGTGATAGTATCCTCACTTTACAGATAAAGAAGTGAGGCTTAGAGAGGTGAAGTAACTTGACCTAGGTCACACTGCTAGTAATGGAGCAGGGATTTAACCAAAGTTTGCCTTACATCAAAGCCTAGGCTTTATTGCTGTTGCCCCGTATTTTAATACTTATCTGGGAATTTTGGAAATGTATATAATTATTAAAACTAACCTCACAAAATCTGAGTTAGAACTGTTTAAAACAGAAGCTGGGTGAATCTGTCTTCCTTCATTTGAAAATCAGGAGATTTCACACACACATACACATAAACTGATATTTGGCTTCTCTTGTCCATTCCCACCGTGGCTTCAAGGCAGCTGAGTTGCGTTCTTAGAAAACCATGCTCTCTCCAGGTTACCATAGTCACAGCCCACCCCTTCAGCTTTTGTTTGTGTATTTTATCTGTCTGATATTTTTCTTTGAGGCACCAAGTTTTATAGTGTGGTTTATTTGAGCTTGCTTTGGAGTTAGACCTTGATTTGAATCCTTGCCTTCCACCCCTAATTGGATTGAACAGGCAAGAGATGGCTAAAACCTTATGAGTAAAATATTTCCTTATGCCTACTCTGACGGGTGTAATGAAGATTAAGTGAAATAAGGAATAGAAAGAGCCTAAGACTTAGTATGTGCTTAGTAAAGGCTAATTTTTATTACATGTGTTTAGGGAAAGAATACTCTTTTTGTTATAGTTAGTCTTGGCACAATGACTTCTGTAGAAAAGGTGATGTACAGTTAACTGGGTATAGGATTTTAAAGCTGAAGGGCCCTTTGCAGATCATCCAGATGGAACCCCCTTATTTTACAAGTTAGGAAACTGAGGCACAGAGCACTAAAGCAACTTGCGTGATATTGCAGAGCTGAGACTAGAACACTTTGATCTTGCCATAGTGAATGGAACAACATAGCTTTTATATCATGATTTCAAAGTGAAACTTGAGTATCAGATGTGTATCTTGTATATATAAACTGAAAGGAAAGTTGGCGGGGGGGGGGGGTCCTTTGTTCTTGCCTAACTTTGAACGTGTATACTCAAAATTGGAGAACTAATATGTCTTCTGATGAGAATTAATAATTTATTCTGAGTTACAGTATGAATAAAATTTATTTCACCATCTCATTCCATCAGGAAGAATAATTGGTATAAGGGGTCATGGGTCACTAATTTAGAAGTATTTATAGAGCATCAATAGAGTGTGTTGGTACAATATTAGATCTTTTAACTGGTGATTTGAAGTGACCTGGATATTCCAGTTGCCAGAGCTTAGAATATCTAACTTCTGCATTATCAGCTAGTATTTTGTATGTTTGTCCATTCCTACAACTTAAATTATTTTCATTGTGGTTTTCCATCTTTTTTGCTATTCTCATCTCTTTCCAGTGGACAGCCTCTTTTCATTATCTAAATTCGACTTCTCCCTTAAATCCATCATCGATACCTTCCCTGATTTGCACCCCTTACTTCTTTCCCCCACCAAACTGCATAGAATCTCTTTCCCCTCTGAGCAATCTTCACAATTTAAGTAGATTGTGCATTTCTTAGTCTCTTTACCATTTTCTACCCTTTAAATCTGTTCCATCTCTTCTGGACTCTTAAGCGTCTTTTGGGCAGTGTTCATATATATTTTATTTTTATTTTAAATAAATTAATTTTGTCTGCATTGGGTCTTCGTTGCTGCATGCGGGCTTTCTCTAGTTGTGGTGAGCAGGGGCTACTCTTCATTGTGGTGCGCGGGCTTCTCATTGCGGTGGCTCCTCTTGTGGAGCACGGGCTCTAGGCCCATGGGCTTCAGTAGCTGTGGCACGCGGGCTCAGTAGTTGTGGCGCACGGACTTAGTTGCTCCGCGGCATGTGGGATCTTCCCAGACCAGGGCTCAAACCCGTGTCCCCTGCACTGGCAGGCGAATTCTTAACCATTGTGCCACCAGAGAAGTCCCCATAGATATTTTAATCTTTGTTTTTCCATAGTAATACTAAATAAATATTTGTTAAATGAATTAATTATGGTGTTATAAAAGAAATCACAGATCTGTAATCATAGCAGCTTACCAATTACTAGGTGCTGAAACAATACTTTTTAAAGACTGTAGGAATCAAAGTTCTGGAATGACTGAAATTCATTACGTCAAACTTTTTACTTAAAGGATTTTTCAGGTTTGCCGTGCTTTGACTGCTTTCCTGCTTTTTCTTAACTAAAGTGCCTTCTAAATGTGTGAGTTGTATTATTGCTTGCATAGTACCTAGCTTTTCATACTTAGTTAAGAGTAACTTTGGGGCTTCCCTGGTGGCGCAGTGGTTGAGAGTTCGCCTGCCGATGCAGGGGACACGGGTTCGTGCCCCGGTCCGAGAAGATCCCACATGCCGCGGAGCCTGCGTGTCCGGAGCCTGTGCTCCGCAATGGGAGAGGCCACAACAGCTAGAGGCCCGCGTACCGCAAAATAAAAAAAAAAGTAACTTTGTACTGGTATTAAGATGTTCTTTAGAAACAAAGTAGTAAACATTTGTGTTTGTATCATATGATAATCAATAATTCTATAAAGTTTGGAATATTTTAAGTCTAGAATTTCATTCACATTAAACTTTTCCTGTTTTATAGTCAAATACTTTTTAATTTGATTTCTCTTTTTTACTTTAGTAGAGAAAGGCACTGATTTCTGATGATTGAAGCCTCCTTAGCCTTGGCATACTTTGCTAGGTCCAAATAAACACTAGTTATAGTAAAAATCCTACTCATTCTTTTGAGTGCTCAGACGTGCTTAATTTTCCATCTACCTTCCAACTAATATCTTTTTTTTAAAGCGAGTTTCTTGCAAATTCCAAGAAAAGTGTTAACTACATTCGGTGCTAAATCGTGGGCGGGCCGGGGGGGGGGGTTCTCTTCTCAAATTGTGTCCCAAGGCATGAAAGTTGCAAAAGTCCAGAAAAGATATGCAGAATTACTCTACTGTTAAGACATCTTTTTCGATCAGACTTTGGTTAGCTGCCTTAAAAAGCGAAAGAACTAACAATATGGACACAGCTGTAGTTTCTTTTAATAAAAATTGTTATTAAGGAATGTGCACTTAAATTTAGACATAGTTTTGGTTTAGTCAAGCACATTAGATACCACGTTACTATAAATGTGTAGCCTGAAACTCCTGTATCTGGATTCCTGTTTCATATTCCACATTAATAACCAGGTCAGTGTAGTAACTGGTATGTGTTTTCTCTCTTAGCTCTCTTACAATAACAATGTGAGAGAAAGCCTTAATAATGATTTCTGTTTTGATCACTTTTATACCCAACCAAAGATGTCTCTTATATTCTTTTTAAGTAGTGTCTATTGAAAATTACATGGCTTTTTTTTTTTTTTGATAAATTTATTTATTTATTTATTTTTGGCTGTGTTGGGTCTTCGTTGCTGCGTGTGGGCTCTCTCTAGCAGCAATGAGTGGGGGCTACTCTTCATTGCGCTGTGCGGGCTTCTTGTTGCGGTGGCTTCTCTTGTCGCAGAGCACGGGCTCTAGACACGCGGGATCAGTAGTTGTGGCTCACAGGCTTAGTTGCTCCATGGCATGTGGGATTTTCCTGAACCAGGGCTTGAACTCGTGTCGCCTGCATTCGCAGGTGGATTCTTAACCACTGAGCCACCAGGGAAGTCCCTACATGGCTCTTTTGAAGGTTTATTATGTATAGATTATTTGTATCATTTAAAATTTGCATACCAAAGCATGTCCCAAAGAAAGTGAGTAGATGTACTTGAAAGGGTTCTGTTACTAAAGAAGTGTGCACTGAGTGATGGTCAAAAACAAAACAAAAAATCTGATACTTATACAAGGTTTATTAAGCAGGCACTGTGTTAGGTTTTCTAATATTTTCAAGATGGAGATATAAAGTAAGTTGTGTTTGCCAAATCTAATTGATGATATACATTTTTTCCTCCAGGAAACCTTGTAGGTCTAGTGTTCTGAGGAACACATTTTGGTTACTATTGTCCTAAATGATATATTTTTTTAAAGGAATGCTACATTTTAGAAGTCCTTCATGATCATCAGTTTTATGGAGTTCATGAAGTGTTGCCCATTTGGCTACCTAAAAGACAAAGTAATTTCTGAAGCTTTATGGTTTGAGAAGTAATTGTAATCACTTCTGAATTATCTTTTAGGAGAGAATGTAAGAATTTCTTATATAAATTTGTTTCTCTTTTTATACATTTATCTTATTATTTATACTGTTCTGTCTGATTTTTGTGTTGTAGGTATCATAGAAAAGACATGTTTATATTTTTATACCTCAGGCAGAAGTGCCATAAACATTCTTTGTATAAAAAGTTAGTCCCCTTTAATTTGAAAACTTTGGTAGTGTTAGACTTTGAGTTGCTAGCATTTGTTATTTGGTAGAGAAGTTTCATTATGATGCCTTGCTTAAAAGGGTGTGCTTTTGGAAAACATAGTTCATTTCTGAGAGAAAGCATGGAGAATAAATGCAATATGTCAGCTGACTTATTGGTAATGGTAATGGAAATAGATTGTGTTAGGTTTATGGATTTATCTGCAGAGAGACTGTGTTTGACTGTAATGTTCCTACTTTTTTTTTTTTTTTTTTAGATTGTAATAATTTAGGTCATTGAAGATAAGTCTGGCTTTTGCTTTTCTTTCTTTTTGGAAAATCTTCTCAGTAGTAGAGTTTGAGTTAAACCAAATTTCTAGCTCGTTTTTGTATTTGAAAATAGTAATTTTTTTATTCCATTAAAACAATATAAATTAATTGACTGTTGATTAGCATGAATTATTTTAGTCCTATAGTCATGGTTGGGGAAGTTCTCTCCAAAAACGTTATAACTATATTTTAAGCTTCATGAAGGCAAAGTTATATCAAATAAGTTGGTAGTAGGTGCTTGATAAATATTTGTTGAATAAATGATTGAATGGTTGAATTCAATTTTTTTTAATTGACATTCCTGACTTTCATGTCAGTTAAATAGTTACTGAATACTAAAAAAAATATGGATTTCTATTAGGAATTGTGAGAAAATATTGCAAACTACATTATGTCAATGTCGTTTAAATGTGGCTCACCGTCCTAGTTTTATGCCAAATTCTTTTTTTCCCCTTTTATTTCTCAGGGGTTTTTTAGTTTCACATTCCTCATCTCAGGTTTTTCTTTCCTAGTCACTCGTATTCCCATTGCTTCTTTTTTGGTCTCCTTTGTGTATTACTGAGTAAAAATAAATGACACTATTAGTAAGCAAAACAAACAAACATTAAATTCGGATTATAAGGTTGTAATTCTGATTATGCCCAATTTATCAGTTATTAATGGAATTTTTTGTTCTTTTCATATTTTTCTTAATAAGTGGAATTGTGAATCTCACATGGCAATTACTGAAAACAAGAGTCCTGAAACATAATCACCTGCATGAAGTTATACATATTAGTTTACTAATTAGCTTTTTATTTTATTACACAAAATGGCAGACGATACTAGTAATGTTTAAGTCTTCTTTGACTACCGTCTCCAATTTCAGTTCTCTTTCCTGAAATAACCACTATTCTTAGTTTGGTATAAATCTTTCCAGACCTTTATGAATAATCATGCAGTATAGAATTATATATTTGTATGAGCATATTTATCTCTCTTTTTCACAAATGATACACTGTTTATAGTGTTTTACAGCTTATCTTTTTCATTGATTGATATGTCTTAGAGATCTTTGCATGTTGAAACATACAGCTACTTTATTAGAAATTATTTAAAATATCATATTTTTAGTTGCTTTTCTTAATTACACTATGTCCTCTTCTAATAGACTATAAAAGCATCTTGATAACAGGATCCATATCTAATTCATCATTGTATTTATCTCTGATTAACTCTAATACCTAGTTAGCATAGTATGAATTAGTTGAAATACTGCTGTCTCTTAAGTTTTTCCTTCTTATCACCCCTTTGTGATCCTTTTAAATAAAATTAACTCTGGGTTAAATTCTACTCATGCATATTTTTTCTCTTTAGAACTGTTTTTTGTTAACATGTAGTATTCTGTTGTTTAATGCAAGAATCACAAACTCAAATCCCAACAGTGTCAGTTGGGTAACATCATTGTTCAGTGAAGCAGGTCGGTTTAGAGAAGAGAGCAGAGGTCTGGGATGAAACTGGAGCCTGCATATCCTGCCTTGAAAGTGTAGCTAGTGCTCAGCTTCAGCCAGTTGTTGCAGAGAGCCAATTTAATGGCTTTGAATCCCATCCCACCACATACTAATTCTGTGAACTTGGACAAGTCACTTACCCACTGTGCCTCTGTTTCCTTATCTCTAAAATGTGGATAGTAATAGTGCCTATCAATAGGATTTTGGTGAAGATTAAGTAAATTAAAAAGTATAAAGAATTTTAGAACATAGCTGGCACATAGTAAGTGCTATACATGCCATATTTTAACAGTTCTGTAATGCACTTTAGCATTTTAACATCTCTGAAATCAGGTTGCATCTTGTAATTATAATTGGTGGTATTTCTTTTTTCTTGGCAATACATTTAAAAAATGGTAGATCTTATAATCATTGGCTTCTTAAATTGTATGAAATACAGCGTTAACTACCATTAGCTATCAGGCTGATGTTTTTCAAGAAAAGGTAGAAATCTGGAGTTTTATATGAAGTCTTTTGATTTTGAAATGTTGGCTTAAAAATTATTTTAAACACTTTATAGGCCAAATAGATTTTTTCAGAGGTTTATAGTAAATAACTACATTATTACTAAGTAGGTAAAATTGAGTATTTTTAACATAGTCAAAGTTTTGAGTATTAAGTAGCTTTAGAATTTATCTAGTTTATTCTTCCATCTTGTAGATAATGAAACTGACTTAGAAAGCTTGTATTTAAGATACAGTCAATGCTTGTTATTCACTGATTCTATATTTGTGAATTCACCTACACGCTAAAATTTGTTTGTAACCCCAAAATTAATACACACAGCACTTTCACACTGATTTGTGGACAGATGCAGAGTAGCAAAAAATCAGAGTCACTGATGTGTGCATTCCCAGCTGAGGTCAAACAAAAAGATATTCTGCCTTCTTGTTTCAATTCTTATATTGTAAACAAGTGTCCTTTTCACAGTCTGTTTAGTGTCATGTTTTAAAAATTTCGCTGTTAAAACTGGCCCCAAATGTAGTGCCGAACAGTTGTCTAGTGTTCCGACGTATTGTACAAGAAAGCTGTGATGTGCCTTGTGGAGAAAATATGTGTGTTAGATAAGCTTACTCAGGCATGAGTAATAGCGCTGGTAGCTGTGAGTTCAGTGTTAATGAATCAAGGGAATATATTGAATAAGATGTCTTTAAACAGAAGCACACGTTAAACAAGGTTATGTATTGGATCCATTGATGAAAATGTTACCAGAGACTCACAGGAACCTAGCGCTGTATTTCCTTTAGGGACAGCAGTTCAGTGTCTGCTAATTCAGTGTTCATGGTGACTGTAGAGCATAACTATTATGAATAACAAGAACCAACAGTGTTCAGAAAGTAGATGAACAGTGAGTCAGTCAGGTGGTACGTTAGAGCAGGTAATAGAATCAAAGCAAAGTCTAACATATTCTGGAAATTTCTTTAAATGTTTGTGTTATTGAAGCAGTAGTTGAAAACATGCTTATTATAAATAATTCAAATCAGTATATAGTCTAAAGTTGCCCCTTTCTTCCTCTTTTCACGATCTTATTTCCCATTACCAGGAATAATCTCTAATTAAGTTTGTTGTACATCCTTCCAGAGTGTTTTCTTTGCATTTACCAATATGTTTGTTACACAAATGAGTTTCTTTATGAGTGAAATAGTTATATTCTTAGCTATTTGATTTTTTAAAATTTTAACAGTAAGTATTAGAATTTTTCTATTTACTAATCAATGAACATAGTTTTTTTTTAGAGAGTTTAAAAATGTTTGTAAGTTTCTTCGTTTCAAGCAAATAGACAGAAGTATCTTTTCCTGTTGTTACCAGTATTCTATTCTGTAACCTTACATATCTTGACTGTACAGTTGACCTTTGAACAATACCAACTGCTCTGCGCAGTAGAAAATCCTCCTGTAATTTAATTTATAGTTGACTCTATGTATCCACGGTTCCTCCATATCCTCATATCCTCGGATTCAACCAACCGAGGATCACATAGTACTGCAGTATTTGCTACTGAAAAAAAAACGAGTATAAGTGGACCTGTGTAGTTCATAACTTGTTCACGGGTCAACTGTATTTATATCTCTGTTGATTCAGGCAGAAAATCTGGGAAGGGTACTTGTTTGAAGTCTACAGAATGGTCATCTGAAATGTGGTGCCTTGGTGTAGTATGCTGTGATAATGAGTACTTTGGTAAAAGGCATAGGGACAAATATTTCTGATTTTTTACTAAAGTAGTCTGGATTAATTTTTTCTGTATTACAGCTCATTCTTTTGATCAATAATGGCAGCAAAATGTTAAATGAAAAGGAGCAGGATGGCATTGAAATCTGTGGGATTTAAACTCGTACTTCCTTTCTAACGCTCCCATCATGTAGGTAAGGGTGTTGAGGACTAGGGCAAGAGTCTGTGACCTCAAACAAATAGTGAATTTATAAATTTTGCTTTAAACTACTAAGTGGCCTCCTTGGTCGGATTCTGAGAGAGTGAGTGAGTTGCTAGCAACAAAGTCTCTCACCTCAGGATCCCACGTGGGACACTGAATAAACATGTCCTTCAACTCTAAAATAGCGTCCTTTTTCCTTCTGACGGTAACATCCTCATTCACTCTGCTTCCCTACTTTTCCACCTGCTTCATTGTTGTTACCAATTACCCACATATCCGCCTATATCCAAATCATTGCTTAACTTGGGACCTTCTGACCAGCTATGCTGTCCAAAGTAGTACTTTCCACCCAGTCTCTGACTTATTTCCCTAATCATTTCCCTCAGTGCACTTATTATTTTCTGTATTTATCTTGTTTTTAATTTATTCTGTTGTCTCCTTGCTATTATAATTTCATGTGAGTAGGTACCTTCTGTAGTGATTCACTGCTGTTTCCCCAAAATAGAATTTTGCAGGGCCCAGCAAGATACTAAGCACTTTAATAGTATTTCTCAAACTGACTGTGGTGAAGAACCAGTTGGATTGGTTTTTTTCCCCCCAATTCCCAATTCATCACAGACAAATACTTTTGTAAAATATAATAAAAATGAATTTATAGGAAAATGAAATGGCAGTACACACACACATACTCATGGACGTTCAATATACAAGCCCAATTTTTTTTTTAATTAAACAACCATAAAGGTATCCAGTTGTTATAGAAGTTTCTAATGCTTAGTCTCAGTTTCTTTCTTTTCTCTTTTTTTTTAAAAATTATTTATTTATTTGTTTTTGGCTGCGTTGGGTCTTTGTTGCTGCACGTGGGCTTTCTCTAGTTGCAGCGAGCGGGGGCTACTGTGTTGCCGTGCACGTGCTTCTCATTGCGGTGGCTACTGTTGTGGAGCATGGGCTCTAGGCATGCGGGCTTCAGTAGTTGTGGCACATGGACTCAGTAGTTGTGGCTCTTGGGCTCTAGCGCAGGCTCAGTAGTTGTGGCATATGGGCTTAGTTGCTCCACGGTATGTGGGATCTTCCCAGACCAGGGCTCGAACCCGTGTCCCCTGCATTGACAGGCGGATTCTTAACCACTGTGCCACCAGGGAAGTCCTCTTTTTTTGTTTTTATTGAAGTATAATTGACTTATAATATTATAATAGCATCAGGTGTACAACATAGTGGTTTGGTATTTTTGTACATTACAAAGTGATCACCACTGTAAGTCTAGTTACTGTCTGTCACCATGCAAAGTTATTATAATATTATTGACTATATTCCCTATGCTGTACATTACATCTGTATGACTTATTTTATAATTGAAAGTTTGTACCTCTTAATCTTCCTCACCTATTTTACTCACCCCTCACCTCCCTGCTTACCTTGTCACAAACCACTGCTCTCTGGTTGCACTGACCATGGCCCCGATGAGGGAAGCAGCACTCTAACATTTGTTGAATGAATGAATCACCCACTTCAAGATTATGGCACAGAATTCTTCAGACGCTATTACTCCTTTGACTTTGCCAAAACCAGAATATTCTGAGATATAGAAAAGTGATTGTGGATTCATATCAAACTTCAGCTAGCTTATTCAGTGATGCTTTTTGATTCTCTGATTCTGTTTTTCAAAAGACAAAAGAGACATTTGAATACATGCTTAAGGAAAAGCTGTAGAAGTGTATAAAATGAAAAGTGAAAGTGCTCCATAAATGGGCATTTAAGGTCCTTCTGTTTTGTTTCTTTTTCTATTACAGTGCTGCAGTGGTTGTTCTTGTAATGATGACTATACATGTGCATATATTGCCTTAGGACAAATTTCTAGAAGTTGAATTCCAAACAGCAGCTGTTTCAGACATTTTATTCTTTATTCTCAAACCTCTTAAATTCATTTCTTTCAAATATTCTTTTGTCTTATCTATCTCTTCAGCCCTTCCCCATTGCCACCACCTAATGCCCTTTTTTTTTTTTACCTTATTTCTTGTCTGTTATAATGAGCTGACATATTTTTTCTGTAATCTCTTTCTGCTCCAGTTTCTCCTTATTATCTCAGCCAGATTAATTCTTTAAAAGTGAGTATATTAATTTCTTAAGTACTTATATATAGCGCTGACTTTTTCATAAATACTTGGTAGCTTCTGATTATAGCTTTCCCAGAGTAAAGTTCCAACTCCCTTAGAACAAGGGAATACCCTGGCTGGGCAGTTAAGTCCGAGGCTTGTGAGGGTCCTTACTGGTCTATAGTGCAAGTGGAAGCTATTCACAGGAACTACATTACAGTGCTCCCCTATTTACAAAAAAAAAAAAAAAAAAATCTTGCAGTCCCTGTAGTTTGCAACAGGTGCTCAGGCTCCCATTTCTCTGCATAAGAGGCAATGTAGGATAGTAGAAAGTGTGTGGGCTTTGAAGTGAGACATGTGTAGCTCAGTTAGAATCTGGACTGTACCACCAAACTGGCAGGGTATTTTGGGGTGCATTGCTTTATCCCTGAACCTTAGTTTCCTCTCCTGTAAAATGAGTTTATTAGTTTAGGTATTGTATCAGCTGCTATAACAGAGGTCTAACCAAGATAAAAGTTTGTGTCTTTGTCCAATAAAAGTCCAATTAGAAGGCAATCCCTAGGATAGGTTAGTTATGTTCCTCAGGGTGGTCCAGGGGCCCAGGTGCTGCTTTTTATCTTGTTCTGCCATCCCCTAGGATGGTGCCCTTGTTTGAATTGTTGAAGGTGCTTCATTACCTGCAGGTTCAAGTTCCAGGCTGAGGGAAGAAGAAAGAGGAATGAAGAACAAATAGCTTCCTTTTATTTTATTTTATTTTATTTTTTGCGGTACATGGGCCTCTCACTGTTGTGGCCTCTCCCGTTGCCAGAGCACAGGCTCCGGACGCGCAGGATCAGCGGCCATGGCCACGGGCCTAGCCGCTCCGCGGCATGTGGGATCTTCCCGGACCGGGGCATAAACCCGCGTCCCCTGCATCGGCAGGCGGACTCTCAACCACTGCGCCACCAGGGAATCCCCCAATAGCTTCCTTTTAAGGACATGACTTGGAAGGTACAAAGAACTCATTGGCCAGAGTGTAGTCACTTTCTATGCCTAGGTGTAAGGAAAGCTCAGAAAGTAGTGTAGGTGGACAACCTTTGTGCCCAGCTAAAGCACAGAGGGTTCTAATAACTAAAAGAAAGAAAGAATGGATAATGAAGCACAATCATATTGCATTGTGTTGGTTTTTTAAGTCAGGAATAAATGGAATAATGGTCTTTGAAATCTTCAGTTTCTGAAGAAAAATGAAGTGTACTTGTGCTACAAAATTTTTTCTTGGTAAATGTCAGCTGAAAAATATAGACCTGTGTTTGGCCTAAAACATGGTGAAGTCTTTGTAAGGTTTGAAACATATATAATATTTTCCTTTCATTTGGTTTCCATTGTCTTTAAAAGGTTGCAACATAGCACTTTATTATGGAGAGGTCACTTATTCAGCAACTTCAACTATATGGAATATTATCAGGAGGTAATATGGCTTTCGCATAGCAAAAGTAGAAGTTGCAAAGTCCGTGTACTCAATCTTGATTTCAAGCCTGAGTAATTTGGGGTTTTAGACGTATTACTGTCTAGCCTAATTATCAGATTTCTCACTCAGTAGCAGATGAAAATCTGCAAAATTTGAATGGTCTGTTAGAAACGTATATGATGGAAATGACAGCCAAAATCCTGGTAGGATAGAAAATTAATACAAAGGAGTCATAGAATTTGGTAATAATAAAGTTTGTTAAACATTTACTGAGTCATTATAGGTGCCAGATACTCTGCAAAAACTTTTATATTCATTACTTCATTTTAACACCTAAGACATCCCTGGTATTGGAGATTTAAATGCTAAGAAAGCTTATAATTATGTTCTTTGTTTAAGAAGACAGGGAAGGTTGTAATTAGTTTTAGATTGCTATCAGAAATCACTAAAATGAAAAGACCATTTTGGTACCTGACAGAAAGTATCTGAAATAGCTTAATTATGGTTTTGGATAAATAAGTTGTTCTTATATTCATTTTTGACTCTTACTGGTTTGCACAATATGGTAATTGCCTTAAGTCACTAGAGAGAAAGTTCCGATTAAAATCGCCAATCAAGTGTGTCAATTATATCTCAATAAAACTGTAAGAAAAAAAAAATAAATAATATAATAAAAGCCCCAATCGGGAAGAATATGTATTTGCCACTAAAACCCAAGTTTAATAGATAAAAAGCATGTTTATAGTCTTTTTTTTTTTTTTGACTGCATCACGTGGCTTGCAGGATTTCAGTTCCCTGACCAGGGACTGAACCCAGGCCACGTCAGTGAAAGCCCAGAATCCCAACCACTAGGCCACCAGGGAACTCCCAGCATGTTTACAGTCTTAAAAATAGTCTTGATACATATTTACCCAAACTCAGGAATGAATGGATTTTATTTCTATAATTCTAAATACTACACTTGAAAATAGTGATTAAGGGCTTCCCTGGTGGCGCAGTGGTTGAGAGTCCGCCTGCCGATGCAGGGGACACGGGTTCGTGCCCAGGTCCGGGAAGATCCCACATGCCGCGGAGTGGCTGGGCCCGTGAGCCATGGCCGCTGAGCCTGCGCGTCCGGAGCCTATGCTTCGCGACGGGAGAGGCCGCAACAGTGAGAGGCCCACATACCACAAAAAAAATTTAAAAAAATAAAAAATAAAATAAAATAGTGATTAATTTTTAAGTTCCATTTTGCAGCCTTCTAAAAAACACTAGTGATTTGCTTATTAATCAGAGTCAGTTGAAGCAGAAACATATAATTTGAAGTCATTAGAAATCTGTTTTTAGCTAACAGTTTAATCTTATATAATCCTTTCCCCCCCCACATTATTTTAGATTGATCATCATTCCCAGAAATAAGAAGCATTTAAAATTATTGTAGGGAATTCCCTGGTGGTCCTGTGGTTAGCACTTGGCACTTTCACTGCCAAGAGCCCAGGTTCAACCCCTGGTCGGGGAACTAAGATCCTGCAAGCCACATGGCGTGGCCAAAAAAATAATAATAATAAAATAAAATTAATTTAAAAGGAAAGCTTTCATATTTTAGAAATCTCATTTGGTATATTATTTTAATAGAACAAGCATATATATGTATGTGCATAATATAAAAATTGTTCATAGATATATAAAATTTATAAACTCAAATTAGACCAATTTTCTTATTTGGACTATAAAATGCTATTTTCTACATGAAAATTTGTATAGACAATTATAAAGTAAGAAATCATTTTCTACGCCTGGCATTCCTTCCTTATATTGTCTGATGAACTACTCATCCTTTAATTCTTGATTCAAGAGTGTCATCCTTAGTATACCATTCTTAAACAGTATCTGTCTTAGTCTATTTGCACTGCTGTAACAAAAATACAATAGGTTTGTTGGTTTAAGCAGCAAACATATATTTCTCATAGTTCTGGAGGCTGGGAGGTCCAAAATCAAGGTGCTGGCAGATTCTTTGTCCAGTGAGGGCCCGCCTCCTGGTTCATATACTGCCATCTTCTCCAGTGTCTTCATGTGGCAGAAGGCATGAAGGAGCTAGCTCTTTGGGGTCTCTTATATAAGGGCACTAATCCCATGCATGAGGGCTCCACCCTCTCACCCTAATCACCTTCCAAATGCCCTTACCTCCTAATACCATCACAGTGGTGGTTGGGATTTCAACACATGCATTTTGCAGGGAAGTAAACATAGCAGTTTCACTTTCAGATAGAATTCACTACTTTTTCTTTTCTGCACCTGCTTTATAAGCGTATAGTTACATAACTTTAATTTGTTAGTGTAGTTTATTTACACAACTGTCTTCCTGTGCAAGCTCTTTGTGGCCAGAGACCATATCTTATTTTGGTTAGCACAACAACAAATACATACATGCTAAGTGTGTATTTATTGACTGAGTAATGACTGTGCATTCTAGTCTAAAAAAAATTGGACTTTATAGACAGTAGGGAGCCATTGAGGATATTTTTATTATGTTAGTTTATTTTTGTCAATTAAGAGCAGATTTCATATTATTTTGATCAGCAAAGATAGCATCGGTTTATTTTTTTATTTTTTCTTTTTTTTGTGGTACGCGGGCCTCTCACTGTTGCGGGCTCTCCCATTGCGGAGCACAAGCTCTGGACATGGAGGCTCAGCGGCCATGGCTCATGGGCCCAGTCGCTCCGCAGCATGTGGGATCTTCCCGGACCGGGGCACGAACCTGTGTCCCCTGCATCGGCAGGCGGGCTCTCAACCACCGTGCCACCAGGGAAGCCCAAGATAGCATCTTTTAAAGATGAGTTCAGTCAGTCATGAAAATATCCTAGAAATTCCAATAAAACATAAACCAGTTCACTTTATTCCATTATTACTCTTTTCTGCTTATAAAGGTAATACTTGTTCATTATCAAAATTCAAACATCAGAAATAATATAGAAAATGAATATTTCCAGCAACCCACTAAAAGACAGTATGGTACATAGTCTTAATTTTTTCTATACATGCTCACATAGTATTTTTTTTCCTTTTAAAAATTATTTATTTCTGTGTTTCTGACTTTTACTCTAGCAGTAGAATCACATTAATAATTCTTTTTTAAAAATTTTTATTAGAGTATAGTTGATTTAAAATGTTGCATTAGTTTCTGCTGTGCAGCAGAGTTAATCAGTTATACATATACATATATCCACTCTTTTTAGATTCTTTTCCCATATAGGTCATTACAGAGCGTTGAGAAGAGTTCCCTGTGCTATACAGTAGGTCCTTGTTAGTTATCTATTTTATATATAGTAGTGTGTATATGTCAATCCCAATCTCCCAATTTATCCCTCTCCCTTCTTTCCAGCCCCCTGGTAACCATAAGTTTGTTTTCTACATCTGTGACTTTATTTCTGTTTTGTAAACAAGTTCATTTGTATCATTTTTTTAAAATTGCACATATAAGCAATATCATATGATATTTGTCTTTGTCTGACTTACTTCGCTCAGTATGACAATCTCTAGGTCCATCCATGTTGCTGCAAATGACATTATTTCATTCTTTTTTATGGCTGAATAATATTTATTCCATTATATATTTATATGTACTGCATCTTCTTTATCCATTCCTCTGTTGATGGACATTTAGGTTGCTTCCATGTCTTGGCTATTGTAAGTAGTGCTGTAGTGAACACTGGGGTGCATGTATCTTTTCAAATTATGGTTTTCTCTGGATATATGCCCAGGAGTGGGATTGCTGATTCATATGGTAGCTCTATTTTTAGCTTTTTAAGGAACTTCCATACTGTTCTCCATAATGGTTGGACCAATTTACATTCCCACCAACAGTGTAGGAGGATTCCCTTTTCAACACACTCTCTCCAGCATTTATTGTTTGTAGATTTTTTGATGATGGTCATTTTGACTGGTGTCAGGTGATACCTCGTAGTTTTGATTTGCATTTCTCTAGTAATTAGTGATGTTGAGCTTTTCATGTGCTTTTTGGGCATCTCGATGTCTTCTTTGGAGAAATGTCTATTTAGATCTTCCACCCATTTTGTGGTTTGGGGTTGTTTTGTTTGCTATTGAGCTGTATGAGCTGTTTGTATATTTTAAAGATTCATTTCTTGTTGGTCGCTCTGTTTGTAAATATTTTCTCCCATTCTGTGGGTTGTCTTTTCATTCTGTTTATGGTTTCCTTTGCTGTGCAGAAGGTTTTAAGTTTAATTAGCTTATTTTCATATTTTCATTGTTTATTTTTATTTTCATTGCTCTAGGAGGTGGATCAAAAAAAGATCTTGCTGCAGTTTATGTCAGAGAGTGTCTGCCTATGTTTTCCTCTAAGAAGTTTATAATATTCACATAGTTTATTAATGGTATAGTTTTAAACCAAAATGAGCTCATGCTAAATATACTATTAACTGTTTTCTTTTTTCAGTTAATGTATCTTGGACATCTTTTCATGTCAGTGCATATGGATCTGTTTTACTCATTTGATTAATTGCATAGTGTATGTGTACTATATGTTAGTTAACTGTTTTCTGATTGGTGGATGAACCTTTAGATTCCACCCCCCCACCCCTTCTTTTTTTCCCCAATAAACAGCATAAATTTATTGCTCACAGTTCTGGAGTCTGGAAGTCTGAGATCAGGGTGCCAGCATGGTTTGGTAAGGGACCTCATCAGTGTTACAGACTTCTTATTTATTATATCCTTATGTGATGGAAGCTAGATTTATTTTTAGCTGTTAAAAATATTGCTACAAAGAACATTCGAGTGTATAACGTATATTTGTGGACATTTTGTTTTGTTTGTTTTTGGCTGCGTTGGGTCTTCGTTGCTGCGCGCAGACTCTCTCTAGTTACAGCAAGCAGGGGCCACTTTTCATTGCGGTGTGCAGGCTTCTCATTGCGGTGGCTTCTCTTGTTGCAGAGCATAGGCTGTAGGTGCACAGGCTTCAGTAGTTGTGGTGCGTGGGCTCAGTAGTTGTGGCTCACGGGCTTAGTTCTGCGGCATGTGGGAATCTTCCCAGACCAGGGCTTGAACCGTGTCCCCTGCATTGGCAGGCAGATTCTTAACCACTGCACCACCAGGGAAGCCCCCTGTGGGCATGTTTTTAAAGGATAAATTCCTAGAAATGAGAATGCCTGGTGGAAAGGGTATGAACATTTTAAGTTGTAATAGTTTTTGCCAAATTGACACTTTTTTAGGTTACTTTCCGTCTGATAGAATATAAGCCAGTTCTTCAATCTATGTCTTTCTCCTGTATAGTTCTGTTTTTAAAATCATTTTATTGAAGTACATAGAAAAGTACACATGTCATATACATAAACCTCATAACCTGAACACACCTGTGTATCCAACACCCAGATCAAGGAACAGGACATTACCAGCACCCTGGAAGTCCCTTTTGTGCTTCCACTCGCTGCTCACCCCCATGAACAACCACCATCCTGACTTCTGATAGCTTAGATTAGTTTTGCTTGGTTTTCTGAGTTATAAAAATGGAATCATATAGTATTAATATATGGTAGTATTATTTTAATTTTTGTGAGACTGATAGATGAAAAGTAACATCATTGCTATTTTAACTTATATTGAATATTTATCTTCATAATGCCGAAATTATTATCTTTGTGTATATCTCAAAGCTTTTTTAAAAAATTAACAAGGCTCAGGACTTCCCTGGCGGTCCAGTGGTTAAGACTCCATGCTTCTAACGCAGGGGGCATGGGTTTGATCCCTGGGCCAGGAAATGAGATCCCACAATGCCGCACAGTGTGCGCCCCCCGCCACAAAAAAATTAACAAGGCTCAAATGTTAGCATGTTAGAACACAAAATAAAAGATTAAAAGTGAAAACAAATCAAACCCCAAAACTCTAGGATTGCGATCATCTCCCTCCAATATTCCTAAAGCTAAGTGTCTCCCCCAGATTAAATAGCCACCTTCAACAGATAATGATTAAAGAGCTTCTGGACACGGACGTTCGTATTCTGACACAAGTCTCTCTGTACACCAACCAAAGATGGGGCTGACCCTAAAATTCAAGCATTACAGGGTACTGGGACGAAGTACTCTAAGCAAGATGAGAATCTCAGATTTAGAACCAGTGCTTGAGGTCTAGGGCTAGGAAAAAGCAGGAAATGCCTTTCTATTTTCTACGTGGCTCTAAAGTACCTAGAAAAAAAATTATCAAAAGATGTACAAGACCCAGAAGCAAGAAAAACTACAATCCTGCAGCCTGTGAAACAAAAACCACATTCATAGAAAGATAGATAAGATGAAAAGGCAGAGGGCTATGTACCAGATGAAGGAACAACATAAAACCCCATCAAAACAACTAAATGAAGTGGAAATAGGCAACCTTTCAGAAAAAGAATTCAGAATAATGATAGTGAAGATGATCCAGGACTTCGGAAAAAGAATAGAGGCAAAGATCGAGAAGATGCAAGAAATGTTTAACAGAGACCTAGAAGAATTAAAGAACAAACACCTAGAAGAATTAAAAAACAAACAAACAGAGATGGACAACACAATAACTGAAATCAGAAGTACACTAGAAGGAATCAATAGCACAATAACTGAGGCAGAAGAATGGATAAGTGACCTGGAAGACAGAATGGTGGAATTCACTGCCACGGAACAGAATAAAGAAAAAAGAGTGAAAAGAAATGAAGACAGCCTAAGAGACCTCTGGGACAACATTAAATGCAACAACATTCGCATTATAGGGGTCCCAGAAGGAGAAGAGAGAACGAAAGGACCCGAGAAAATATTTGAAGAGATTATAATCGAAAATTTCCCTAACATGGAAAAGGAAATAGCCACCCAAGTCCAGGCAGCGCAGAGAGTGCCATACAGGATAAACCCAAGGAGAAACATGCCGAGACATATAGTAATCAAATTGACAAAACCTGAAGACAAAGAAAAATTATTGAAAGCAGCAAGGGAAAAATGACAAATAACATACAAGGGAACTCCCATACGGTTAACAGCTGATTTCTCAGCAGAAACTCTACAAGGCAAAAGGGAGTGGCATGATATACTTAAAGTGATGAAAGCGAAGAACCTATAACCAAGATTACTCTACCCGGCAAGGATCTCATTCAGATTCGATGGAGAAATCAAAATCTTTACAGACAAGCAAAAGCTAAGATGATTCAGCACCACCAGACCAGCTCTACAGCAAATGCTAAAGGAACTTCTGTAACTGGGAAACACAAGAGAACAAAAGGACCTACAAAAACAAACCCAAAACAATTAAGAAAATGGTCATAGGAACATACATATTGATGATTACCTTAAACGTGAAAGGGTTAATTGCTCCAACCAAAAGACACAGGCTTGCTGAATGGATACAAAAACAAGACCCATATATATGCTGTCTACAAGAGACCCACT
>RJWK010019206.1:0-32613 GCA_004363435.1 Platanista minor | reverse complement strand
CTCTAAAAATAGAGCCACCAAATGATCCAACAATCCTTCTCCTGGGCATATATCTGGAGAGAAACATGGTTCAAATGCACCCCAGTGTTCATTGCAGTGCTGTTTACAGTAGCCAAGACAAGGAAGCAACCTAAATGTCCATCAGCGGATGAATGGATAAAGAAGATGTGATACATATATACAATGGAATACTACTCAGCCATTAAAAAGAATGTGCAGCAACGTGGATGGACCTGGAGATTATCATACTAAGTGAAGTAAATCAGACAGAGAAAGACAAATATCATATAATATCACTTATATGCAGAATCTAAAAAAGAATAATACAAATGAACTTATTTAAAAAAGAGAAATGTACTCACAGGCTTAGAGAATGAAGTTATGGTTACCAGGGAGGAAGGGTTGGGGGGAGGGATAGACTGGGAGTTTGGGATTGACATGTATACATTGCTGTATTTAAAATAGATAACCAACAAGGACCTACTGTATAGCACAGGGAATGCCGCTTAATATTCTGTAATAACCTAAATGGGAAAAGAATTTGACAAAGAATAAATACATGTATATAAATAATTGAATCACTTTCCTGTACACCTGTAACTAACACAGCATTGTTAATCAACTATACTCCAATATAAAATAGAAATTAAAAAAAATTTCCAAAGTAAAATAAAAATTTAAAAAAGTGTTTTTGACAGAAGCTGGACAGTTTTACATTCCCACCAGCAATGCACAAGGGTTCCAGTTTCTCCACGTTCTCACCAACACTTGTTATTTCATGTTTGTTCAATTATAGCTATCCTAGTAGATGTGAAATGGTATCTCATTGTAGTTTTGGTTTGTATTTTCCTAATAACTAATGATGTTATCTTTTCATGTGCTTATTGGCCATTTGTATATCTTCTTGGGAGAAATGTCTATTCAAATCCTTTGACCCCATTTTTTTAAATTTTTTAATTTAATTTTATTTTTTTATTCACCAGGTTCTCATTAGTCATAAATTTTATACACATCAGTGTATACATGTCAATCCCAGTCACCCAATTTATCACACCACCACCACCACCCCTCCGCAGCTTCCTGGGAACTCACTGCGCTTCCTGGACTTGGGTGGTATTTCCTTTCCCATGTTAGGGAAGTTTTCAACTATAATCTCTTCAAATATTTTCTCGGATCCTTTCTCTCTCTCTTCTCCTTCTGGGACCCCTATAATGCAAATGTTGTTGCGTTTAATGTTGACCCAGAGGTCTCTTATGCTGTCTTCATTTCTTTTCATTCTTTTTTCTTTATGCTGTTCTGCAGCAGTGAATTCCACCATTCTGTCTTCCAGGTCACTTATCCGTTCTTCTGCCTCAGTTATTCTTCTATTGATTCCTTCTAGTGTAGTTTTCATTTCAGTTATTGTATTGTTCATCTCTGTTTGTTCTTTAATTCTTCTAGGTCTTTGTGAAACATTTCTTGCATCGTCTCGATCTTTGCCTCCATTGTTTTTCTGAGATCCTGGATCATCTGCACTATCATTATTCTGAATTCTTTTTCTGGAAGGTTGCCTATCTCCACTTCATTTAGTTGTTTTTCTGGGGTTTTATCTTGTTCCTTCATCTGGTACATAGCTCTCTGCCTTTTTATCTTGTCTCTCTTTCTGTGAATGTGGTTTTTGTTCCACAGGTTTCAGGATTGTAGTTCTTCTTGATTTTGCTGTCTTCCCTCTGGTGGATGAAGCTATCTAAGAGGCTTATGCAAGTTTCCTTGTGGGAGGGACTGCTGGTGGATAGAGGTGACTGTTGCTCTGGTGGGCAGAGCTCAGTAAAACTTTAATCTGCTTGTCTGCTGAAGGATGGGGCTGGGTTCCCTCCCTATTGGTTTTTTGGCCTGAGGCAACCCAACAGTGGAGCCTACCTGGGCTCTTTGGTGGGGCTAATGGTGGACTCTGGGAGGGCTCATGCCAAGGAGTACTTCCCAGAACTTCTGCTACCAGTGTCCTTGTCCCCACAGAGAACCACATCTACCCCCTGCCTCTGCAGGAAACCCCCCAACACTAGCAGATATTTCTGGTTTAGTCTCCCCTGTGGTCACTGTTCCTTCCCCTGGGTCCTGATCCACACACTACTTCATGTGTGCCCTCCAACAGTGGAGTCTCTGCTTCCTCCAGTTCTGTCAAAGTCCTACAATCAAATCCCAGTATCCTTCAAAGTCTGATTCTCTAGGAATTCCTCCTTCTGTTGCCGGACCCCAGGTAGGGAAGCCTGATGTGGGGCTCAAAACCTTCACTCCAATGGGTGGACTTCTGGGGTATAAGTGTTCTCCAGTCTGTGAGTCACCCACCCAGCAGTTATGGGATTTGATTTTACTGTGATTGCGCCCGTCCTACCGTCTCATTGTGGCTTCTCCTTTGTCTTTGGATGTGGGATATCTTTTTTGGTGAGTTCCAGTGTCTTCCTCTCGATTATTGTCCAGCAGATAGCAGTGATTCTGGTGTTCTTGCAAGAGGGATTGAGAGCATGTCCTTCTACTCCACCATCTTGGTTCCAATCCCCTTTGCCCATTTTTAAATTGAGTTGTTTGTTCTTTTGTTGTTGAGTTTTAGGAGTTGTTTACATTCCAGATATCAATCTCTTATCAGATACAATTTACTATTTACACAGTTTTATTTGTATGTATTTTTTACAAATATGACTTACAAATATATTCTCCCATTCAGTAAGTTGTCTTTCACTTTCCTGGTAGTACCCTTTGACATATAAAAATTCTTAATTTTGATCAAGTTCATTTTATCTGTATTTTCTGTTGTTGCATGCCTGTGCTTTTGGTGTTATATTCTTTTTTTTTTTTTTTTTAAAGAAAATGTTGGGGGTGGGAGTTTATTAATTAGTTTATTTATTTTTGCTGCATTGCATCTTCATTTCTGTGTGAGGGCTTTCTCTACTTGTGGCAAGTGGGAGCCACTCTTCCTCATGGTGCGCGGGCCTCTCACTATGGCTTCCTCTCTTGTTGCAGAGCACAGGCTCCAAACACGCAGGCTCAGTAGTTGTGGCTCACGGGCCTAGTTGCTCCGCGGCATGTGGGATCTTCCCAGACCAAGGCTCGAACCCGTGTCCCCTGCATTAGCAGGCAGATTCTCAACCACTGAGCCACCAGGGAAGCCCTGGTGTTATATTCTTAAAGTCATTGCCAAATACATCATGAAGATTTTCTCCAATGTTATAAGAATTTTATAATTTTAGCTCTTAAGTACAGGGCTTTGATCCAGTTTGAGTTAATTCTTTAAATGGTGTAAATTAAGGGTCCAATTTCTTTCTTTTGCATGCGGATATCCAGTTTTGCTAGAACCATTTTTTGAAAAGATTGTCCTTTCCTCATTGAATGCTCTTGGCACCCTTGTCAAAATCAATTAACCATATATATAAGGGTTTCTTTCTGGGCTCCCTGTTCAGTTCTATATTTGTCTATATGTCTGTCCTCATGCCGGTACCATACTCTCTTGATTGTAGTGACTTTGTAATTAAGGCTCAAAATTGAGAAATGTGAGTCTTCTGACTTTATTCTTTATCCTTGTCTTGTTCTGATTTTAGGGGAATGCTTTTCAGTCTTTTACCATTGAGTATTATGTAAACTGTGGGCTTTTCATAAATACACTTTATCATGTTGAGAAGTCTTCCCTCTATTTCTAGTTTTCTGAAAGTTTTTTGTTTTTTTTTGTTTGTTTGTTTGTTTTGTGGTACACGGGCCTCTCACTGTTGTGGCCTCTCCCGTTACGGAGCACTGGCTCTGGACGCACAGGCTCAGTGGCCATGGCTCACGGGCCCAGCCGCTCCGCGGCATGTGGGATCTTCCTGGACCGGGGCACGAACCCGTGTCCCCTGCATCGGCAGGTGGACTCTCAACCACTGCGCCACCAGGGAAGCCCTTTTGAAAGTTTTTATTGTGAAAAGACGTTGGATTTTGTCAAATGCCTTCTCTGTATCGAATGAGAAGATTATGTGTTTTTCCCTGCTTCATTCTATCAATGTGTAGTATTACATAGATTGACTTTCTTGTGTTAAAACACCTTTTTATTTCTGGGTTAAGTCCCACTTGGTCATGGTGATTAAGTCTTTTAATATGCTATTGGATTTGATTTACTAATGTTTTGTTGAGGCGATTCATATTTATATTTTTAAGAGATATTTGTCTGAAATTTTCTTGTAATGCCTATCTGATTTTGTATCAGAGTAATGCTAGCTAGCTTCATGGAATGAATAAGGAAGTTTTCCCTTCCTTTTCAAATTTGGAAGAGTTTTAGAAGGATTTATGATAATTCTTTAAACATTTAATAGAATTTATTGTTCTCTGGTCCAGAACTTTTATTTTTTGGGTAGATTTTGATTGCCAATTCAATCTCTTTACTTGTTATAAAGCTGTTGAAATTTTTCATTTCTTCTTCAGTCAGTTTAGGTAAGTTTGTGTTTCAAGGAATTTTTCATTTACTTCTAGGTTATCTAATTGGTTGATGTACAGTTATCCATAGTATTATCCTATAATCCTTTTTATCTCTGTAAGGTTGGTAGTAATATCCCCACTTTTATTTCTGATTTCAGTTATTTGTATCTTCTCTCTTTCGTTCTCTATTAGTCTACCTAAAAGTTTGTCAATTTTATTGATAAACTTTTGGTTTCATTGATTTTTCTTTATTATTTTCCTATTTTCTATTTCATTTATCTCTGCTCTTATCTTTAGTATGTCTTTCCTTTTATTAGTTTTGCATTTAGTTTGCTAATTTTTTTTCTAGTTCCTTAAGGTGTAAAGTTAGGTTATATATTTGAGATGTTTCTTCTTTTTTAATGTAAGCATTTACAGCTGTAAATTTCCCTCTGAGTACTGCTTTTTCTGAATCACATAAGTTTTGGCATATTGTGTTTTTGGTTTCATTTGCTTCTTAGTATTTTCTAACTTTCCTTTTTTTTTCCTTTTTCTCTTTGGCCCTTTGGTTGTTTAAGAGTGCATTGTTTGCATCTTCGTTTTTGTGAATTTTCCTGTTTTCCTTCAGTTATTGATTTCTAACTTCATTCCATTTGTGGTCCAAAAAGATACTTTATATGGCTTCAATCTTTTTAAATTTATTAAGACTTGTTTTGTGTCCTAACCTATGTTCTATCCTGGAGAGTGTGCCATGTGCACTTGAGAAGAATGTATATTCTGCTGTATTTGGGTGGAGTCTTCTGTATGTGTCTGTTAGACCTAGTTGTTTTTGGTTTGTTTGTTTGTTTTTTCTCTTGTTCAAATCCTCTATTTCTTTACTTCTGTCTGACTGATCTATTCATTATTGAAGGTGTGTTTGCTTAAATATTTTTCTTAAAAGCTTTCCAGGTGATTCTTATGTGTAACTAGGTTTTAGAACAGCAAAAGCATATAAATGATTTGAAAGTGTAGTTAGGGGCAAAATCCTTCTTATGAAGCAGTAATTGTTGAGTGTTTTATGTCATTTGCTTTTGCCCAGAATATGGTGTTTTCTTAGATTTAGGGGTTAGTGATTGGTGTATTTATACAGAAGTACAGTCCATTAGGATCAATTTTTTAGTGGGTAATATCTTACTAGTATCTATTAAATAGGCAATTGGATTAAATGATGTATTTTTTCTTAGAGAAATAGATTCATGAGTACAAAGACAATGATTGTATATTCATTACTAGAGTCAGGCAATTGGAGCTGGAAGCTTCTGTGATATATTAAAACTGCTTCAGCATAAGGAGAATGTAGTGTTGGTTGTTGGTCTTCTAAAGAGATAGTATTGTTTAGCTTGTTTATCATCCCTCTGTGGTCTCTTACATTTGGGCTTGTTCCTCTTATTTTCTACTAAGCCTGACTCTCAGGCCATTGGTTCCACTGTATAAATTAATATTAATATTTTACATATTTTATAACCTTATGATATGATGTCATGAGAAAGTATGATATTCAAAATCTATAAGATTCATGTTAAATCCTCTTTCTGTACCTTACCTGTCATGGAAACTTGGTAAGTCACTTAGCTCTCAGTTTATATCTTAGAAACTTAAAATTTTCTTCATGTTAAAAATGAAAAAGTAGGTGATTTAGCTATCAAAGACTAAGTTCTTACTTCCAAAGATGAAACGAAAGATATGTGTGTTAATATATAGATTAATTAATGGATTGTTTTCCCAAAAAGAAAATTTAAATTTATTGTTAGATCTCATTATCCCAGGAGAGATCTCTAAAATTGATATGAAATATCTACAGCTGGTTTCATGGGCTGTCTGACTCATGAAAGAAACCTTTGCATTCTAAATATATATAACTATCTCTCTGAATTCGATTTCTAATTCTTCCTTTCATGGCTTAATTTCCCAATCAATAGGGAATGTTTAATTGTGTTTATAAATATTCAATGCAGCTTACTAAAACTGCAATACATATTGAAAAACATGAAAACACTGCAAATTTTCAATCTAGGAAATATGACAAACAAGGTAAAACGAGTTCCCGTATAAGTGAGGAAATGTAATAAAATGTCAATATTCAATTTTTCTCCATTGTTTAGCTCTTTTTTAAAAATTTATTATTATTATTTTTATAAATTTAATTTATTTTTGGCTGCTTTGGATCTTCGTTGCTGCACACGGGCTTTCTCTAGTTGCAGTGAGCAGGGGCTACTCTTCGTTGCAGTGTGCAGTCTTCTCCTTGTGGTGGCTTTTCTTGTTGTGGAGCACTGGCTCTAGGCGCGTGGGCTTCAGTAGTTGTGGCTTGAGGGCTCTAGAGCTCAGGCTCAGTAGTTGTGACACAAGGGCTTAGTTGCTCCACAGCATGTGGGATCTTCCCGAACCGGGGCCTCGAACCCATGTCCTCTGCATTGGCAGGCAGATTCTTAACCACTGCACCAGCAGGGAGGCCCCATTGTTCAGCTCTTAATTTTCAAAAATATTTAATAAAATTTTTATTTACTTTTATAATTTACAAATCAGTTACCTAAAAGATGAAGTAGTTTATTTTTTTTCTTGAGTAACAATAGTTTAAAAAATTAAAAGGATAACTTTTTAGTTAATTTTACATTCTATTTATGTGTCTTAAGTCTGGGATTTTTTTTTTTTTAATGTAATGAACAATCAGCTATGGTCAGACATATTTAAATATAACTGAGGGCTAGAAGAGAGTATATTCTGGAGTGGGAACAGAATGCACATTTCATGGTGGACCCTGGGCCCTAAGGGTTCAAGGGAGAGGGACGTGAGTGGAATTCAGTGAAAGGTTGGAACAGATCTAATTATTGACAAGAATTAGAAAATAACTATGACAGTAAAGTCTGAGGACAAAAAATAATAGTCCAAAATGAATCTGTGCTGGGACAAAGAGCCAGAGGTATAGGCAGGATTAGGGATAGTTTCTGAAGTTACAATGCAATGAATGTAGTAGGATTGAAAACGTTGATAGACCCATCAAATCATAGGAAATGTTGATAATCCAAGATTACAAAGATTTACACCTAAGTTTTCTAAGCGTTTTATACTTCAGGCTCTTACATTTAGATATCTGATCTATTTTGAGGGTTTTTGTTTCTTTGTTTTGTTTTTTTGAGAGAGTTGATTTTTAATATTTTCTTTGAAAAATATAAAGGAAATTAACTCTTTAGGTCAATAAAACTCAGGGAAAGGAAGCTATTTTAAGTTAACTTTTGTATATGGTATGGGGTAGGGGGTCAAAAGTCATTTTTTAATATGTTTAATATCCAGTTATCCGACCACCATTTGTTGAAAAGACCATTATTTCCCTATTGAATGGTAATGGAAGTTGTCAAAAATCAATTGACCGTAACAATGAAAGATCAGAAAAAGAAATTAAGAAAATAATCCCATTTACTATCACATCAAAAAGTGTACAATACCTAGGAAAAAACCTATGTAAGGAGGCAAAAGACCTGTATTCCAAAAACTATAAGATGCTGATGAAAGAAACTGAAGACAACACAAACATACACCATGTTCTTGGATTGCAAGAATCAATATTGTTAAAATGACTATACTACCCAAGGTAATCTATAGATTCAGTGCAATCCCTATCAAATTACCAATGGCATTTTTCACAGAACTAGAACAAAAAATTGTAAAATTTGTATAGAAACACTGAAGATGTTTTCAAATGGCCAAAGCAATCTTGAGAAAGAAAAATGGAGCTGGAGGAATCAGTCTCCCTGCCTTCAGACTATACTACCAAGCTACAGTAATCAAAACAGTATGGTACTGGCACAGAAACAGACATATAGATCAACAGAACAGGATAGAAAGCCCAGAAATAAACCTACGCACTCAAGGTCAATTAATCTGTGATAAAGGAGGAAAGAATATTCAATGGAGAAAAGACAGCCTCTTCAATAAGTGGTGCTGGGAAAACTGGACAGCCACATGTAAAAGAATGAAATTAGAACATTCTCTAATACCATATACAAAAATAAACTCAAAATTCATTAAAGTTGATAGCTTTTTTCCTTATCCCATCTACTTTATTTATTTATTTTAACATCTTTATTGAAGTATAATTGCTTTACATTGCTGTGTTAGTTGCTGCTATATAACAAAGTGAATCAGCTATACGTATACATATATCCCCATATCCCCTCCGTCTTGTGTCTCCCTCCCACCCTCCCTATCCCACCCCTCTAGGTGATCACAAAGCACCAAGCTGGGATGAAGTTGATAGATTTTTAATGGCTGATTGAATGGTTAGTTTTACTCATGTTTCTCGTTCATTTTGATTCATTTTTGTTATTTTTTTCAGAAAACTGTTTATTTTGTTCAGAGTTTCATATTTATTAGCATAAAGTCCTTAATAGTATTTTGTTTTTAATTTTTTTACTTTCTCTATAGTTATGACTTTTATCATTGTTAATATTGTTTTTTCTTGATAAATCTTATGTCAACTTCCTTAGACTTTTCAAAAAACATATTTTAGATTCATTGATTCTATTTTATCTTTATTTTCTGTTTTATAGTGTTTAGTATCATATTTATTTTATTCTTTACATATGGTTTGAATTTAGTCTACTGTTGTTTTTCTAACTTCATAAGTACAACACTTAACTCAGTAATTTTTATTCTACCTTTTTTTCTCTAAGCAGTTAAGACAATAAGTCATCCTTTAAGGAATATTCAGCGGGCATACCATAGTTTTGCAATGGTGTAAGTTTATTATCATTCTTTTCCAAGTATTGTCTAATTTCCATTACAATTTTTATTTTTTTGCTCGTAAACTATTTAAGTGTTGCTGCTTTTTTATTTCCAATATCTTTCTCCACTTGGTACTTGCTATTCACTTATTCCTTCAAGTTTATTCCTCTTGGACAGTTTCTCCTCCCTACAGAGTTAGATGTCCTAATTCTTCTGCCTCCATTAGTCTCCCAATCATCTTTGTGGATTTTCCAGTTTAAACAGTTTTGCACAGGTGTAAAGACTTGTGTTCATGTACAAACACTTTCCTATCTTTCTCTCTGCTTCAGTGCTTGACTTTCCCTCCTCACTCTCTATTTGGTTGCTGGTTTCTAACTTTTCTGCCCTTATTCTGCATATTTTCCTGTGGGCTACTTTAAATCCCAGCCCCACTCTTCTTTCTTATATACACAGGAACAGTCCTAGGATTTCTTTCCAATGGATAAGAAATTGGCTTACAGAGGTCAACTACTACCAACTTTCCAGGAATTTTCCAGTTCCGTGGATTTCTCTTCTAGCACCTCGCCCCACCTTCACTCTGGCCTCATAGTGTTATTTATTCCATCCTGTGGAGTGAGAAGCAGTAGTGGCTCTCTTTACTTTTTCTTTGTCTTAGCTGAATACTGAACACTGATCCCAGTTCTCTTGACCCCTTTTCCCATCTTCAAAGTATGTATTTAAGGGCAACTGAGGTATATTTTTGTCAAGTATTAAAAAAGTCAGGTTCATTGTGTCTTCTGTTCACAGGTACGTTTCCCTGTCATTTTTTAACAGAATTCAGTGATATCTCTCTATTTGAGTGGTCATCTTAGAAAAAATGAAAGGCTAGTATCTTGATTCCTTCATTCCAGCAAGCTCAAGTCATCCTGTTGCAAAGAAGGCTTTTAAAGTTTCACTCCTGATTAGATACCATATGCTGAGAAATAACTCTCTCAGAGTAAGGTCTTCCTTTAGTTAAATACCAATTTATTGGGTTTTCCTCCAGAATTCCTCACCAACAGAGGAGGTATTGATCTGTCAACTGCCATATGTTTATGGTTACCCAAGCCAATGCCTTGGCAAGAGAGCTGAGGCCAATTCTGAGTTATAATTCCTTCAGGGCTATATTCTCCCCCAAATTCTACTGACCCCTCACCCCCATAGAATATTTTTAATGGCCTGTAAGCAAAGCAGCTGAAAAGCGCACCTGCATATTTTTTGTTGAGACTTAGTATGAGATAAAGCAGTGAAATTTATAGTCAGCTGGTATGGTCACCCAGTACTGCCACTTGATATATAGAATTTGGCTCAGGTATGTAGATTGTGAGTAGATTATGGCCATCCACATGCATGTTCCTTGTTAGTGATGACTACTTTTAACACCAGAGGTCCTAATTTGTGTGCAGAACACAGGCTTTCATTTTCAGTCAGATGGGCTCACAAAAGATTTTGGCCTTTAGTCCTATTTTTTGTCTTGGTATAGCTCAACCTCTAAACTCTCAAAGCTGGGACCTGGGTGCATAAGGAAATTGTAGAGTACGGTCAGCAGAAGCTACAACAAGGCTCACACTGGCTTATATACCAGGTCCTGACAGTCTGTTCTTAGTGTCTACCCAGAGCTCTAAGAACATGTGGAAACCTGGAGGTGAATTGGGCTGGGAATCAAATCACATAGTTGGTTCCTCCTGATTTTCTTGACTTTCCCCAACTGTTCATTAATAAAATAGAATTAAATAATTGAACAGTTTAATAGTCTGGAAACAGTTTTTCACAAAACTATAGCAAGGTCTAAGCCCCAATAATTTTTATTTCTTTATAATTGGTAGAGCATTGCCAACTGGTATTAGCTGGTAATGGTCCTGCATGGGGGTCCACTCTGAGCTTGAACACTCTGTGCCCAAAGTATTTGAGAAAAGTTTGGAAGAAATGAGAACTGGTAATTCTAAAACTGTCCTCCCCAAACTGCTCAGTAGTTTAAGAAGCTGTTTACTCATGTTTCTTCCAAGTCCTGTAGAAAATAGTTACTTCATCTAATTAAAGTAATGCTTCTGGATAATTGGTATCCCTAATTACCTTTTGTGTTAATCAACAAAAAGTGGCAGTTGACCCTGAAATACGTAGGACTTAAGTTTCAAATTTATAGAATCCCACGGAGCATAGGCCAGAAGTTCTTTGTTATCATAAACCATGGGTATTTTTCTAAATATTTTGGAGTGGAAGGAAGAGAGAGAGAAAGGTCTTTGAAGAAAATGGGTAGAGAGAAAGATTGTGTGTGTGTGTGTGTGTGTGTGTGTGTGTGAGAGAGAGAGAGAGAGAGAGAGAGACAGAGAGAGAGAGAGAGAGAGAGAGAGAGAGAGAGAGAGAGAGAGGTGTTGGATTCCAGGAGACTGGAGAAAAGGACAAAAGCAGGAAAGTCTCAAGATTAGGTGATCCTCACTCCCTAAGAATGGCCCACAGAGGGGGCAAAAGCCTCAGAAGCCTGCATAGTGTTTTCTGAGGCCTCTGGACCCTACGCACAGGGACTCACTGCTTCAACAAAGATTCCTGTGCTCTACACGTGGCTCATGAGAAGCAAAGCTGCCAGTTCTGAATGGCCTGCATGCCCTGGGACAAAGGGTTTCAGTGATGAGCCCAGAGTAGTCACTGAAGAGGGCTGTGGGGAGCCCTGATGTTATGTAGGTTCCTGGAAGCTCTGCATATCTCGGGGGGTTGTGGGTGCAAAAGAAGAATAGAGAGATTCGTCAAAATGTAGTTGATTTAAAGAAAAAAAGAGAAATGCCTCAGCTTTTGCTCACTTGAGATTTTCATCAAGATTCATATTTACTAAAGAATGGTAAAATTTATACTAGGAAAGATGGCAGAAACTGCTGACACTGGTGCCTTTATAAATTAGGCCAATTCCTGAAATGTACGAGTATTCCTCAACTTCCTGGTGTTTTAGTTAGCTCTGAACATCACTGATGACATAAATAAGTCTTTCTTTTGTCAGTTACATTCAAGTTTCATTAAAATATCTCCATCTTCAACCACATTTTGGGGATCAAGTTGGCAATATTTATAAAACTTGGAAATGAAAATGAACAAACCATACTCGTGAACCAATAATTCTGCTCTCAGCCTATACTCCAGAGGAACACTTGAATGTATGCAGAGGAGACAGATACAGGTATGCTCATTGCAGCCCTGTTTCCCCACCAGAAAGCTGGGGAAATATTTAATATCCATTAATAGCAGAAGGAATACATAAATTGTGGTATATTTATAAAATGACATACATAGCAATTCAAATGAATGAATTAGATCCATACGCACCAGTATGGACAGATCTCAAAAATATAATACTGAGTGGAAAAGGCAAGTTACACAGTGTTACCATTTATTTAAACTTTTAGAATGCATAATACAATACTAACATTGCTTATGGATTATTGAGCATATAAGAAGTATTAAAAATGAAAAATTCAGGTGAATCGGATATAGAGCGATTCCATGAGAGGTTGCTTCTAGTGAGAGAGAGAAGAAAATGAAACTGTGGATTAAATACTAAGGGGACCACACTGTATCAGAAGTGCTTTGTTAAATTAAAAAAAAATGTGGCAAATAACACAAAATGTCAACATTGGTTATTTATTTATTATTTCTGGATGGTACATTAGTGTTTGTTACAATATTTTTTGCCCTTTATTTCAGAATTTTATGTAATTAAAAAAATTATCCCCCCTTCCCCCTCACCTACAGCAAGTCAATACAATCTAATATCCTGTATTAGATATTTTACGGAGCGTTTTCTATTTTAAAGTCTCCTTTGCTGAACATGCATGTAGACAACTAACACAAGCTGCAGTCACCTAATGCTTTAGCAGAAAGGACAGGCTCTATGCTCTGTGTGTAGAGGGAGGGGAGAGCCAAAGGCAGGATAGGTGGAATTTCACTGAGCATTTGGAAAGGCTGCTCAGGGGTGGGGCCATTTCTGTTGGGCTTTATTGAAATCCCATTCATTCTTCAGGTGGAGCATTCTAGGGAACAGAGATATGAAAACTGCACAGTGCCCTCAGAGAACAATAAGACATCTGGCATCCCTTGAGAGAAGAATTCTCACAGAAATGGCTGGGAAATGAGGCTAAAAACATGGCTGGAATCAGGTCTTGAGAGAGCCATCAGTCTAGGGAGTTTACACGCTATTGTAAAAGTATTGGGAAGGCACAGAGTTTCTTAAGTAGGAGAATGATGTGATTTAGCCTATATTGGGGAGAAATAACTGAAAAAGTTATTAAAACAAAATACAACTTGAGAGTGACAGACCAGTCAGAAGGATGAGATTAGAGATGAAGGACTACATCTACCCTACAGGGTAGTCCCAACCTACAAGGACTGGAGGTTAGAGATGAGAAGGGCCAGACCAGGGGGACATTTGTAAAATGATCACAAGGGAACAAGGCCAAAGGGAGACCTGTGGGTGGATCATCTAAGGCTTGGAGCTGAGGGAGAGGAGCCTGCAAAAGCAACTGTGTACAAGCCACTGGAGGGGTGAGAAGGAATGAAGAAACGAGCTTGATATCAGTGGAGGAGAGGATTTCTAGGAGAGGAGTTAATGTCAACTGTTCCATGACTTTAAGATAGATGAGGTTTCAGCTGATGATCTCCCAGAGAGCAGCTCCAGTCCAGTGATGAGATAGGAAAGCAGGCTACAGACTATGACAGAGTGAGACAGACTGCTCATCACAGACGTATAATGGTAAAGAGAAGGAGAAACTCAGAGTCGTAGCTTTAGAAGAAAGAAAATTGATTCATAACTGTATCTGGTTTATTTTCAGATCCATTACATAATATCTGCCTTTCAGATATATAACATACAGAGCAACAGAATGATAATAAGATGGGTTATTTGGGAGCTTTTAATAAAGGGAGGCATAGCAGAGTCCTGACTCTTAGCAAAGGCAAAAGACTTACAAAATATCTCGTTGTGAATTATGCTATTCATTTCATTTATCATTTGTATGCAATACTGAACTGAAAGAAGCTTTCATAAGCAATTCTATAAGAGTGAAGTTCAGGCGTTTCTAGAAAAAAAACCCAGAGTTTTTAGACAAGAGTGTCATTTATTTATTTATTTATTTATTTAATTTTTGGCTGTGTTGGGTCTTCGTTTCTGTGCGAGGGCTTTCTCTAGTTGTGGCAAGCGGGGACCACTCTTCATCGCGGTGCGCGGGCCTCTCACTATCGCGGCCTCTCTTGTTGTGGAGCACAGGCTCCAGACGCGCAGGCTCAGTAGTTGTGGCTCAAGGGCCTAGTTGCTCCGCGGCATGTGGGATCTTCCCAGACCAGGGCTCAAACCCGTGTCCCCTGCATTAGCAGGCAGATTCTCAACCACTGTGCCACCAGGGAAGCCCAAGAGTATCATCTTTTTATTCCTTGCTGAATGAGGTTTCCACAGCTTGAGGAAAGGGAGTCATGTTTTGGTTAACTCTTTTGGGAAGACAAAAAGTGGTGTTAATGAAAATTCTTTGCATCTCTAAAAACTTTATAACATGTAATACTAATAAAGAGAAGGCAGGCAGTCCAGGGAAAGCACTGAGTAAATTGCATATTATGGAGGAGTGCTTGGGGAGTTTTGAGATGGCCAGAAATAGAACTGTTTCTCAAACTTTCTAGGCAGCCCAGGTGCCACCCAATCCAGGACTAGGTTTTCTCTGTGCACAGCTGGCTGTGGGTGGAACAGGTGTACCCACTCAAACTGTGAATTGAAAACCAATTTCTTTGAATTTGCCTTAGTTAGAAAGTATTCTCTTCCTCGATTCACCCACCAGTCAGGCACGGGCACTGGATGTTTTCCACGTCTGGAACAACTGAGGACAGTGAAGGTCCTCTCCATTCCTTTCCACCTGATCCAGCCCCATAGTTACAATATTTTGCACTTCATTAAACATGTTCGTTTCACCCTGGCAGCAGGAATTCTATCTGTTTTACAGAGGGAGGACACAGAGGCTCAAAGGGGTTGAATGAAATTGTCCTGACTGTCGAGAGGTGACAGGGAAGCTCAGCCCATAGGGGAGATTTTGCCCTTTATTCTTTCAATTTGGGAGAGTGTCAGTGGGAATTATTTACTCCTTCATATACCTCCCCTTTTAGTCCTTCTACCCAGGAAAGAAGAACATGATATTCTGGTCAATGTTTGGTGTGCTCCTTAGTCCTTATACGAATGGTAAGGTCTCTGCGGTCCAGGGGCAGAAACAAGCGGTCCACTTTCCTCTTTGACACCTGGGTTCTTAGGAGGTGGGTCTCTTCTGACTTTGTCTCTTGTCATACATACATCTGGGCAAGTGGAGCAGGCCAGTCATTCCCATCCCCCCACTGCAAAGGCTGTGTGAGATGGTTAAAGGTGAGTTCTGGACTTATGACACCTGGGTTCAAATCCCAAACCTGCCCTTATTCTTCTACAGTTCCTCTGCTCATGGTTGTGTAGAAAAATCCAGAAAAGAGCCACCACACAGCACAGTGGTCTTCACAGTGGCTATGCTCCCTGGAGTTTGCAAGGACATTCATCAGAGCAGAGAAAAAAGTAATTAGAGCTTCTCTTTATTACTTTTCAAATAAAAAGTATAACTTTTCTAATAACCCATATATGAGTTAACACTGGATCCCACACCCTTGACATCTCAGCCAGTAACCCAGGCCCTTGAGGCATCCTGAAGGAAAAATGGAAGTTTCTCAACATGGAGGTGTTGACAGGACTGCCCTCACTCATTTGATTTTACTATCTCGTGACAACAGTGTAGTTTATTTGCCATATATTGCCACCAAGGTGATTATTTTCATAAAAGCAAGACCTGAAAATATTAAAAATTTTAAATGCTTTGCAGTGAGAGGTGGAATGACTTTGAAAATGTGTTCCACACAGAGGTTTGCCATTTATCTTGTGGCAAAATATTTAAAACAGTTGTTGAAGTGTAGAAGTTCTTCATTTTTATTTTACGAGAAGATAAATATTTTAAATTTGCTAAATATTTTTGTGAGGGAAATGGCTCTCAACAGTATGCTGTCTGGGAGATAGAAACAAAAAAAAAATCCCACCAAATCTGTCCCTTTTGAAGGTAAAGATGACATTTAAACAATAAGTGAGAAAGTAAATGCTACTTAAAAAAGGAAAATCTCACTACAGTGAGAGTCCTTCAAAAATGAATATTTGCAGATGCTTCCACTGCTGTGTGATTTTATTGCTGAAAATAATGTGTCACCTATAAAAACTCTTGTATTTACAAAGTCTGTGTACTTACAAAACAGGAGAACTGAATTCCCTAACCTGTTTTAAAAATCTTCCAAATGAAGTTATTCAGTGGATTTTGAACTGCCTTGTTTTTAAAAGATAAGGAAAAATGCCTTCCAATTTGTATGTAAGAACATCTGATTAAATCAGGGAAGATGGACATTTTGCTCTGAATTTGGGCAAAAAAATTTTATATACTTGGTAGATGGCAATGAGTTTTGTGATTTTGTAAACACAGCTAGTGATACACTTCTATTTCGAACTATATATTTTTGAGCTATCTTTTCAACTATGATAGCAAATAAAATCAAGGATTCAGATAAACTGGACTTAAAAAACCAGACCTTCAAATAAATGAATCACAAAGTTTAAACCAATTAAAAAAATGATAAAACATCTTTTGCCACACTTATTATAAGGAGCAAAATATATTTGTCCCATTAGTTAAAAAGAATATACTTATTTTTTATTTAATCTTTATGTCATCCTTTTAAATTTGTTCTGTGTTAGGAAGATGTAGATCTATACATATTCAGAGTACATGCTCAAAACCTTTTTACCATTGGGCATACCTAACCAGAAACTTGCTCTGCTCTCCTAAGAAAAGATGCAGTCAGGCTCTGGTGGTGGTAGGGATGCATTCCTGGAAGTGGGAACTCAAATTAGATCGTTGCTCTACAGGGTTACTATAGTGCAGCTCTGCTGAGTCTTGCTCCCGGAAGCTCACATTAGTAATCACTCTTCTCTTCAAATCCCCAACATCCTGATGCACCTCCAACCATACTCTCTTGCAGCTACTGTTGGTGCATTTGTTGGTGTGTCCTCCCCAGTTGCAATAATTACATGGTGCTCGTAGTAAGTTAGGCTTCCTCCAATCCCTGAATGCATGTTGATTTTCACTACCTGTTTCTTTGACCTATCTCTTGAAGATTCTTCAAGCTGTTCTAAAACTTGCATCACAATGCTAGTTTGATAATCCTCCCTTGTGTCTACACAGCATTCCCAGCAGTGTTGCTGACACACAGGTTAACTGCCTTATTCAATCACAATTGCTTGCCAAAAAAACCAAAATGAAAGACAGGAACAGGGATAACAGCCGAGAAATAATGTCGGTTGTAGAACTCACTCAATTTGGGTTAAGCTGCAGAAAACTCACTGGCAGACCTGTAGCTCAAGAGAGCACAGAACAACCTGTTACTCTAATTCTTGCTAACTACAAAAACTCTCTTTATTAACATGAATTCAAAACTGGAAAAGTCAGTGGAACTGGTTCAGCCTGCCACTGAATTGCACTCTTCATACAGAATCCCTTTGATGAAGCTCTATTTCCTGTCCACTCAGAACAGGGGACAAACATTCCTGTAATCAGTAGGAAAACTCTGGATGTAGACATCTCAGTTAAACTGTCGGTTTCTCTAGGGTGTAGATCATATCTCAGATCACAGTTTTTTGTTTTTTGTTTTTTTAATCCATCCCCTACATTCATAGTTCAAGGCCAGATGGACAGTAGAGCTTCAAGAAATACTTGCTAAACTGTGGATTGAAGTTGACTGGTGAAATGGAGCAATGAAGCTTGTAGTGCAAAATCGCAAATATTGACTGCCAAATAATTTAAATGTTATTTTTGGTTCTGAATATGACACTTCTGTAATATATACATTTCAAGAGCACATATTAAATTATTCTGTGAAAACATCATTCAGAGGGAGTTGAAAAACAACTTCAGTTTCTTACCCCGGTGCTTTTAAGTCTTTAACCTCTCTCTTTCCCTCTCAGTGCTGAGGCTGAATTTCTAAAGTTGATGTACTTTGAGCAAAACTCTCCAAATTCTGCCTCAGTTTCCTGATTTCTCTGGAAGGAAAGTCATTTAAGTCTGTCTCTCTTCTTTGCTCCCCATTGCTCCCACTCTCCTTTCCAGTAAAGCTGAGCTACTTGGAGGGCTACTGAAAGAATGCTTTTCTTCCCTCCAGGCTCCTGCTGAAAAGCATAAACAAGTACATAAACACTGAAAAAGTCAACAGTGGTTATTAAATATAGACTCCCAAGTTTTAATGTTGCAGCTCCCCTGAGAATTTAGTTAAGAAAAGACCGGATAAATAGAAGCTCTGGACCAACATTTTTTTCTTGGCTGCCCCTGGTTCCCTTTTGGTTTCAAGCACTAGGTTGAGAGGATTGATTCATAGAAATCCAAACAACTAAACTGACTAACTCTTGTAGAAGTTCCCAAGGCCCTAGTGCATTTTCTTATACTAACGTAAACCCAACTTAAAAATATATATACATCTTGGTGCTCTTTATTGCTTATTCTCCCATTTAAAAGAGTGGGAAGCTCATCTTCCCTCCCAGCTCTGTCTTTCCCCCGTAAAGCACCAGATTGAAGGAGTGATAGAGATAGCACCTGGCACCTTTATTACATTCCCTTTATTGCAAAATATTAATGTTTCTCAAATATTATTTATGTTAAAGAATATTATTTTCTAGACCAGTTTTTCCCAGTTATTTTCCATTTCTATAGCTAATCTTGGATTTCATTTAAAGAGAGGTGAGAAACTGGCATAGTTTTAGTTAGTATTCTAAACATGTCAATGTAAGTGAGGTTCAGAGGACCAATGCATTTATTATGCTTCTTGGGTGGGGAGTTGGTGCTAACGGATTTCAGGTGCTTATGGGAAGAAGGCTGCTTCAGGCATGCGCAGACAAGCCAGGTGCTGTGAGTCAGTGATGCCAAAATGCACTGCAAAGATTTGATAACATTTTCATTAAAAGCAACAGAAAGAAAGCATGAAAAATATGATATACGGAGTAAGCCTCTTTTTTATTTTTCTCTTCATAAAAGGCTACAAAAATTGGAATATGTTCATGGTGCAAACTCCAGTCAACTTGACATAAATTACGAGACAACATTAGTTAGGTTCATTTTAACTATCAACTGAAAATATATTTCTCGTCCTTTATTTTGGCTTCTCTCTATCTCCTTTTTCTCTCTCTGTGAAGTACCGTGTTTTCTATGGTTTCTTTGCAAAAACTGATCTGAACATTCTACTAGAAGAACATACAGTGAGAGTTCATAATAATAAAATTTTTAAAAATCAGTACTCAGTTTGAGAGAGTTCAGGGATAATTTCTGAGGAAAGCAAAATCTTTGGAAATTAGGAGAAGAATTTTTGTTTGGCTTAATTAAGATAGATGTGTTTATGGTTCATTCACGTAGTGGTAAAAAGAGTGACATTAGTTAGTCTTCATTTGTTCCGTGTGTGTGCGCACATGCGTTATGAGGCATTACTCTGCCCACCATCCTAAATCTTTAGCTCCCTTGGTCCTCCATAGTCTAAGGACTACACCATAGGAGTGTGCTCATTTAGATGTGTTTATCTAATTAGCAATAGGAACTTCCAGATAGATTTTTTCAGTCCTTGAGTATTGAATATTACATTTGTTTGTCTGCTTTACTCAAAATGCATACAATATCTAGTAGCAACATATTGAGGTTTTTTTCAAAGCTACAATTATATATCTCTAATGAAGCGAAGATCAGACGACCTTCACACAAGTCTCAACAAACTGCTGCCCTTATACCAATTGCTCTCTTTCTTGCACTTGCAGAATCACAGCTGGGTCTCCTTATGAAAAGAGAGCACATAATAATTGCACTAAATATGCACTAAATTACTTTTCAAAATGATAGTGGCATCCATTATAAATCCTGTGTTTGAGGAGTTTAATCAGCTATTTAAATTTTCATCAGAATGCAAGTCAACATGCTAGTTCTTGGCCAAAGGCAATCTATTTACCACATAAATATTTTTTGATTAAGAAAAGCACAGGCCCCTATACTTTTCTACAGTTTCAGAGGCACATGAGCATATCTCAGGAGCAATAAATAAAACCATGAAATTTTTAAAAATCAAACTTGAATTTTGATACGTTGTTTAGTTGGCAACTACATTTCCTATGAATAATACGCCACTTCACAGTGATTTAATATTAATATTCCTCAGGAAATCAGGTTTAGGAGAGTGGAATTAAGAGGACATAGAAAAATGCTAGTAATTGTATTTTAGAATAACAAAGCTAATAAATGTGAAGCAACCTATTTACTGATTATATCACGAGGTTTTATCTTAGTTTCTTCTGTGTTAAATCTGTGTCCACCAGAGCACTTGTAACAAAATGAAAAGGACTGGAGTATTGGAGGTTATAGTATTCTATTTTCTCATTTCTTTTCACATCTACCTGATCTGAGTTACATTCAGGGTATGGATCTGTATTGATTATCTTCAGAAAACAAAAGGTACATTTTCCATCTGCTGGGCTCCAGGGAAGGGATCAAGGGGAAGGTGACTTCTTGTCCCCATCACAGCAAGTGCTTCACTTATGGAGCCCTGGGTATCACACAAGTGCTGGGAGGAGGAACGAGAGGCAGGGAGGGTGGGAGGGATAGAAAGGAACTGAAATCACCCTGAACTTGGCTAGGATTGGCTGGTTCCTAGATAGCTGAATAAAATGTTTTACACTTTTCCCTAAAACAATTTATTATTCTGAGGTGAGAGGCAGGAATGGTGATTCTTTATCGAAAATATAAATGGGACTCTGCCCAGTGAAAAATGAGAAAAAGCACCATATTTGGATATTGTGGTTTTGCTCTTTGCATGGGAGTTTGTAATTAGGGGGTGTTTAAATTCTCAGTTATGATTACACGTCTAATATCTAGCAATTACTCTGACAGGTATAAAATGACAAGGCTAAAAAAGGCAGCAGAAAATCATTTAGGTGAATCTTTCCTTTTGTAAGAGATAGCTTAAACTGTAAATGTGCATCCTCATAAAAGTCATGTGATATTCTGTCTACTCTATTTTATTGTATCCACCAGAATTCAAGTCCAGTGATGAAAGGGGTTTTTCTATTTTGTCACCTTCCTTATTCCTATAATGTAGGATGGTGTCTGGAACATCATAGGCACACAATGTTTATTGAATGAGAGGGTGAATGAATGAATGAATATATGTGTGCTTAGGAGACTAATGGAATGAAATGAGGGCAAGTGGCATTTTAAACCAGGAAGCAGCATGCATTTGCAGGGGCTTCCCCTGAGTAGAGCAAAGCTGCTGAGTTCAATTAGTAGGGCCACTGTTGCTAAGTGAGAGATTTGAGTGAAGACGGTAGTACTTATTCAGTTTATGTACCGTTATGTGATACTCTCCCTTCTTTGAAGATGTCACTACCAAGAAGAATGCATATCTATATTAATGAAAGGAGTTTTAAAAAAGTATTGGCAGCTAGCATCTATTTCCATTATTCCTGCATAAAGTGTTGCCCTTGTTTTCTACATGAAAATCTTTACAGGGATTGGCTAGTAAACTGCCTTTAACACCGTCTCATTCAGAGTCTTGGCTCCAAAAGTTTGTAATGTTAGTCAACTCACCATTGCTGACCAGGGCATATGACCCCAGGCAAATAATTTTGTTTCACTGGGCCTCAAATTCTTCATCTATGGAGGGCAAGTTAGGGTGTTCTGGGAGAGCCCCAAGGTTCCTTCCAGCATAATAGCCTATGAATTTACATTCTAAGATCTACCTTGACTGCTGCTTGCAGCCTACATTATACAGCTATGTAACACTTCAGTGCATTTTACAAGTGTGTCTCCTGTTCCCCTTTGCCCTTGGTAACTTACCATTGTCACGCATCTGCCCCTTCCCAATTTGGGAAATGAGGTGAGTGGAGCTTCCATGTCCACAAGCGGTACTCTGGGCACACGTAAGTCAATCACTGAGGCCAACTGGTGAGACAACTTAACTATGGGGCTGGTGACTCTGTCTTTTCATTTAGTATCAATAGGACTCATAAGTCATGACAGTACTCAAGAATTTGCAAATAAGGTATCTCTAAGTTCATATCTCGAAGCTACCTGGAACACAGATTACTCCTTTTCCTGCTGCGTGTGTGTGTGTGTGTGTGTGTGTGTGCGCGCGCGCACGCACGCGCGCGCATGTGTGCTTGTTGAATGAATGTGAGTGTATGAGGTGCCACCAGCACCAAAGAAAAGAAGATATGGTCCTGAGATAGAAAACCATCAATTCTTTCAGACATTCTTACAAGCAAAATGAGAGCAAGGTTTTTCAGAACCACAATAGTACCAATTAGTTCACAAAGCATCTCACTAGTTGGATGGGAGAAGATTAACTTAGAAATCTAGTCTGTTCTCTGGGGCAATGAAAAGTTTTGTCTATTCACAGTATCTTTAATCCTGCTATCCGCTTCTATATACTTCAGGATAATGACTCTGCTACCAAAATCTTTCCTGATTTTCAGCCTCATTTCCTTTTTCTTCTTTCCATTCATTTCATCTTAATCATACACTTTTAAAGCCTCTTAAAATTTTCCCTTTTCAATGTGTTTAATCACTTTTTCTATGTGTTTGAAAGATGATTATAAAAATTCTACTCATTTAAATAATTTTAAGTTAATCATACTGCACCCTTTCTCTCTCCTCCTCTCTCTCTCATAATATTGAGAACTGTGAGATTCTCTTGGCAAGGACTTAAAGTTTATCTGGTTAATCTGAACAGCTGTGTTTCTGATATTTGGAAGCTCACTGGAGCAATATCCAGTTTTCAAGGTAAATAAATTTACCCCTTTCCCTCAAAGTTGTTGAACATTTTGAATTTTCAAAGTCAGTGTATTTGCCAACTCTCCCCATCCTGTCTTATAAACTCACCATCATCTGCAAACTATTATCAATACCCAGTGTGCCAGCCTCCTGGGAAATAAAGGGCAAAGAGGTTTAAAACATTGTCTCAGACTTCAGAGGAAAGGGAGTTCATAAACATAAATATATTTTAAAAACTATACACTGGTGGCATACTCTAAATATTGAAAAAAATGAGGGAAATAATAATTACTATAGGAGTTCAGAAGTCAAGGCTAGGGCAGGTGGAAAGCTCCATAGGGAAGGCGGGCAATGGTCTTCTAGGCTTCAACCTCATAGCTTGAGACCCAGCTGTTGTGAAAGTGATCCATGTACCACCAAAGGATCCACAGATGAACTTCAGAAATGACAGGGGTCTTCTGAAATTGCATGGCAATTTTTGTTTCTATGTCCTTATTTTTTGGTGGGGAGTCAGCTTTTCAGTGGGCTAAGGAAAACTTTTCTCTGGTGTATGGCTGAGGCTCCCAACTCCCAGTGTAGGATGACTCCTGCCCGAGGCCTTAGGCCATTCTGGTTCTTAGGGTATTTGCCTCCAATCTGGCCTCAGTACCCCACCTGTTATCTGAGTTCCTGTTTTGTGAATCTGGAAGTAAATTCTTATGCCTCAAGTCCCCAATAATAAAGCTTCCACTGGGCTTCTGTGTATGAGTCCCTTCCTACCTGCCACCCCATCCCTGCCCTAGACCTCCAGGAGAATTAATTTTCTGTTGTTAAACCACCTTCCCAGAGCTGGTTTTCCAGTATCTGTTCCCAGATTTTCAAATGCTGGCTACTTGTCTTCCCATTCTTTTGCTGTCGCCAAACACCCGGCTTGAATGGATGTCTTGAATTTCAGGTAAGGTCTAGAACCTTTGACTAGTCATACTTTGGTCCTATATGTTCTTTCCCCTTGATTAACTCATCTCAAAATTTCATATCTTCCTTTGGACCCACAATCTCATGTTTTAAGTTACTAATGTCCTCAATCCCTGCCATTGTTGTCCAACCTTTCAGGACTCAGCACCTGTCTAACCCTAGACAGGAATTATATGTAAACTTGAGGGGTTTTGTTTTGTTTTGTTCAAGACTTGAACAAAGTCTTGAAATTAATATAAGACCTAATGCAAATTGAGGTGGGTAATAGGGGGTTATTGAGAAATGCAAAACATATTAGTAAGAGTTAGGGGAAGTAATTTAAGGAAAATTAGAGAGGTAATCCTAGAGCAAGTTTAGGGAGGGCGAAGCAGTTATGTGAAATAATAAATGTCCTTTTTATATAGTGGTTTTGATTGGAATAAAGAGTTGATACTTTTGTTTATAATATCCTTGAAATGAGCTTCTAGAATTTAAAAAATTGGCAAAATCTTTTGGAGATCCTTAGCAATATTGTTTCCTCAGAGTCAATATTTAAATCTTTTATTGAGTTTCTATTTGTAGGTGATTCAAAATTAAGTATAACTTTTATGCAAGTACAATCCTCGTAATGCTTAGCATAGAATTGATTCTTGTACTGTTTTCACCATCATGTTATAATATTTTGGAAACACCATATAGAGATTGAATGCCAAGATTCCAAACTAAATCTTGTTTCTTGAAATAATACACATTGCTAATAACGTGTAATCGTCATACCGGTAATTTTCTACAATGCTGTATAGCATTATCACAAAGAACCCATTTTATTTGGCAGTTTTATATTTCTAAATGTATTTTATCATTTAAAATATGAATATTTCAATTTTGAACTACTGTGCCATGTGATGTTCTCCTTTATAAAATACTTATTAACAGCACAAGCCCTGGCTTTTAAGTTAGGGTGGGTTTAGCTTGTAATTTTTAAAGCACTTTTATGACTAGAAGCCATTTTTCAGTGATAATTAAAATTATATTAAGTGAATCTTATAAAATGTAACACCATAAGCTGTTATGGTGGTGCTAATCTGATAAATCTCAAAAGCAATGAATGTCATTAGCACTTTAAACACATGGAAAACAAACATAAAGGAAGATGCAGAAGCAAACATAACGGTAGTCCTTAAAGTTTGAAATGATTAGCAGTAATGTTGATTTATAAGTTGAGTATTGTCTGAGATTCTTGCAAGGGGAATGGAGCTTTCAAATTATGTTGCCTTTTCTTATTAGAAGAGGAAGAATACCAAAATCATTTCATTAAAATATTTGTCTTTGGGGCTTCCCTGGTGGTGCAGAGGTTGAGAGTCCTCCTGCCGATGCAGGGGACACGGGTTCGTGCCCCGGTCCGGGAAGATCCCACATGCTGCGGAGCAGTTGGGCCCCTGAGCCATGGCCACTGAGCCTGCGCGTCCGGAGCCTGTGCTCCACAACGGAAGAGGCCACAACAGTGAGAGGCCCGCGTACTGCAAAAAAAAAAAAAAAAAAAAAAATTGTCTTTGAAGAAAAATGAAGCTATGAATTGATAAACTGAGCATTTACCTGCAAATAGAGAAGGGAAGAAAAATTGTGAGGGAAACACAGTAGGTCTTCAATAAATGCATTTTTAAATTTTGTGAGCCTCCAACTCATGCTTCAGACTTTCTCTAAGTTTCCCTAGGAATTCCATTACAGGTCCAGCTTGGATATTATACCCCAAGGAACCCATGAAGCATGAGGGCAACACTGAAGTCCCCAATTCTCCTTTGAAGAGGAAGAATTAAGCCACCAAGGTTAGTGTAGCAGCATAGCTCAGAACCACATAAGGGTATCCTAAAACAGTCCATTTCTCCCTAGGGTCAGTAACAAGGTCCAGCCTCAGAGGAGATCATATCTTTAACTTGTTCATGTTCATCAGATTGTATCTGAGAAAGCCTTGGATATGCAGGCTACAGGGCTTTCTACACAAAATAATAATTTTTCTTCTAAAATCAAAATGTGAGATCATTTTTATACACTCACCCTTTCAAACATAACATTAAAAAGGAATCAGTCATGGGCTTCCCTGGTGGCACGGTGGTTGAGAGTCCGCTTGCCGATGCAGGGGACGTGGGTTCGTGCCCCGGTCCGGGAGGATCCCACATGCCGCGGAGTGGCTGGGCCCGTGAGCCATGGCCGCTGGGCCTGCGCGTCCAGAGCCTGTGCTCCGCAACGGGAGAAGCCACAGCAGTGAGAGGCCTGCGTACCAAAAAAAAAAGGAATCAGTCATAATTTTGAAGTCTACTTAAAGTTAGGGAAAGAGCAAATGCTTCCATCTGAGGAAAATACTGTTAAATTAAATTTTACCTTATTAATGTATAGCACCATATGTATAATACAAAAAACTACCATAACAGATTTTTGAGTTGAAATTTCTTAAGTTAGTCTGTCCCCATACAAGTTTCTTTCTCTTGAAAATTGGGTTCAAAAAGTGCCTCCTCAAATGGAGAATTTCAGTTTTAGGAGATGTGGATGTTGAAGCAATTTTGTGACAGAAAATTGGGTGTGACTTGGGAGAGAAAAGGAGCCCCAGGGGAGGTGCAGGGGAGATATCATGAGGGGAGGATAGTTCTGTTGCTTCTCCTCAATATCACAGTATCGTGCCCCAGGTTCTGAATAAGAAGAAAAAAATGATAACCCTTAGAAACATACTAGAATTATCCACAGATTTATGAAAGAATCATCATCGTTCTGGGACAGTCTGCTTGAGTTGTCATTTTAAAAAAACAGAAACATAGACTGGGTGGCTTAAGCAACAGAACTTTATTTCTCACAGTTTTGGAGGCTGGGAAGTCCAAGATCAAGGTGCTGGTTTGATTCCTGGTGAAGGCTTTCTTCCTGGCTTGTAGATGGCCATCTTCTTGCTGTGTCCTCACATGACAAGTGGAGAGAGATTGAGAGAGAAAGAATCTCAACCTGGGGGGACACAATTCATTTGGTAGTGGATGGTAATTTTTCCTTTTTTTTTTCTTTTTTTCCTTTTTGTTCATATATTTATTTCTTGGTTAAAGCACAAGTTAAAAACAGAGATTGATTAGTCCATCACTTGTGGAAGCACCTAACACCACACTCTAGGAAGGGAACTTTTTTCATCTCTCTAACATAGAGATAGATAAAACAGTGGTAGTCAGCACTGCATGGTAGAGGGTTTTGCAGTGTTGCCTTAAGACAGATATAGGAAGATGAGGCAAATAGGCTTAAGCCTTCTCCGTTAGGTAGGAAGCAGGTAAAAAAGTGTCAGAAGTTTCACAGAGTCAAGTCCATGTCTTCTGTTGTGTTCTAATTTATGCTGCGATTGGTTAGGTTCATGGGTGAAGCTAATCCTGAATAACTTTGTCTCTTGGTCTTTTGGCATGTTCCAGGGGAGGGGTTAGGCCTTGGTAAGATCTACTCCTCTGTAATACATTGAAAAACTTACAAGATTGCCCACAATTTTGTTGTTGCTGCTTTTTCCCCCTTCATCTCAATATGTCCAGTATACAAATTCTTTTACTTTTCTTGGATTTCTGGAAGCAGAACTCAACACTGTAGGTCATAAGAGCAGAAAGACATTGAACTTTTTATGAGGGTCCAGGCTTCTCTTCAGTATACTTTATAAGCTGCTGCTAAACAAAGACAATTATAAGTTTCTCAATAAGACAATGGGACAGAATAACCTGAAATAACTCCAGCAAGGAAGGAAAAGAAAATGGAAATTAATTGTAGAGTGTTAGTTATTATTCATTGAAAGATATAGTGTGTTCTTGCTATTCTGTTTAATCCACTATATTAATTTTGGTTAATGTAAAAATATTTATAGGGCTTTCACAGGTCCCCTCATGTCATCAATTGCCTAAACCCATTTCCACATAGTCTTAAATTCCTCAGTAGTAAATTTTTTCACGCAGAGTATTTCAAGAGCACAGTGGGAGTTGGGGAAAGACTACTGTTTTATTCCTGGAGTGTTGCTTTTAAAGTTAAAAGAGGTCCATACTCTGACTTCCTTTCCTGATAATGGGAAGTATTTGAAGTAACCTACCCAACCTCTTTCATATCATCCGCTCTTATTTCCAGGAGGTGGATAGTCACATATGGATTTGGGGAAGAGGCTTCTTTGGATCACAGTGTTGACTGATTTTTCAGGAACATGGCATTCAATCAGTTGAACTAATGCCCCATACAACACCATCCACTTGAGTCAGCATAGATCAGATGATGATATTAAAAACGATGTTCTTCAGTATTACTGGATGTTTTCTTTTGGAGGAGTGACACTGTTCGTTGGGTCTGGTCTTTTCCCCATAATACACTAAACAGTAGCAGTTTAGAAAAATAGAATACACACTCCATGCCATTTCATTCTTCATAATTGTCAAGAACTATGTAGGAGGAGTAAATGCCTTTGTGCCTTCGTGTTCTTTCTTAATTCCATCCACCAACCACTCTTACACCCATCTAGATGTGAGGAGGAGTTGCTAATTGAATGGGTAAATTCTCAAACCATAGCCCTGATGAGCAGGGGCAACATATATAAAAAGTTGATTAACTCAGCTTTATTTACCCTTGACGAATTCAGCTTTGGATAGGAAATAATAAGGCCAGTTTTGCCTTGAGGTATAATCTGACCATTAACAATAAGGAGCACTTCAACTCAGGTACCAGAGTAGCAACCAGCTACCATTCTTTTTGAGAATGTAGAGCAAAAAGCAGTAATCTTATTGGCATCGGCCCAACTTGGAAAGAGATGGTACTTTGATTTTCATTTTCTCTTATTTCTTTGCATTTAAATTCATGTGTTAGCCTAAAATTCTAAGTGAGACTAAGAAGTAGAGCTCCTTGCCAACTCTTGCAGGAAATTTACCCCGAGCAAGAAATAAGCTTCTATGGTTTTTAACCACTAAAAGTTAGGATTTCTAGTTATCATGCTGTAATATACTTCTATCCTGACTAATACAGCCTTCTGTGCTGTATATATACCTCTCCTCGCTGTTCAGTTTTCCCTTCACACTGCCCCGTATGTCTCTTAGTTTTATCTTCTCTTATGGGATTAGTCATACTCTCAGAGGCTTTCCCTTTAACTATTAGCAGACGATTTGAGGACTGATTTCCAGTCATCTGGATTTCACTCAGGAATGAGGAGAGTTGTGTCTCTCAGCACTGTCCCAAGGTGACCTAATTTAGTGCCTTTAGTTTTAACATAAAAGCCAGGTCTTGGTCTCTTTGTATTCAAGCTGAGAGAGCAGGAAGGCACTAGTAAGTGCTTCCTCAACCCTTTATTCTCAGCACTGAATTCACATTAGACTTGCCTGGCAAGCTTAAAAAAAGTAGCAATGCCCAGCCCTCACCCAAGACCAATTCATGGGGTAGGAGGGGTGGGCAGGCATGGGAATTTAAAAAGCTGGTGCTTCTAAGAGCAGCTAGAGCTGAGAACACTCTTTTGGGAAGAAAAGGAAGGCTTTTATTATCCTGTAAACTGTCAAGGAAAAACCCCTCTAGTTTTTCTATTCTGAGAGACACTGCCTAGACTTTATAATTAATGAGTAGCATATCTTATATTGTGGTATTCTGGAAGGTGAAAATGACCCATGCCATTTGAACATCACTTTTATAATATTACTTATTATATTATTTACTTACTTGTTTTCTTTGTTAACATCTATTTGCCAGACCAGACTGTAAGTTCTGTGAAATCAAGGACTTCTCTATCCTATTTGCTTTGTAGAAAATATTGTCTTGTTTCTCCAGAGCTGGGAACAGTGATCAGCACATAGTTGGTACTCAGTAAATATCTGTTGAATAAGTAAAGTATCACTGGAAACAAAAGTAAGAGTGAATAGCAATTGTGAGGAATACTTTATCGAAATATGACCAAGGGTTATATAATAAAACAATACATAGTAAAACATAAATACTATAATAAAAAAAGGTGGTCAGAAAACATGAACAGGCCTTCCCTGGTGGTGCAGTGGTTGAGAGTCCGCCTGCTGATGCAGGGGACATGGGTTCGTGCCCTGGTCCGGGAGGATCCCACATGCCGCAGAGCGGCTGGGCCCGTGAGCCATGGCCGCTGAGCCTGCGCGTCCGGAGCCTGTGCTCCGCAACGGGAGAGGCCACAACAGTGAGAGGCCCGCGTACTGCAAAAAAAAAAAAAAAAAAAGAACAGATAATTTACAGAAGAAATATAAAACTTACTTAACTATGAGAAGACAAAGTTTAATCTCACTGTAAGCAAACACATTCAAATTAACATATTAGTTTTACACAATTTTTATCTATCAAATTGACAAAGATTACATAAAGGTAATAATCAGTGCTGAATAGGGTGCGGTTTGATAAGGACCCTCACACCCCAAATTAGGACAGCCCTTTGGGAAAGCAATTGGGAGCTATGTATAGAGAGCCCTGAGGATGATAATTTCTGTTGACCAAGAAATCTCATTCATAGAATATATCCTGAGGAAATAAACAGCAATAATTTAGTCCAATATTTGTATACAAGAGCATTTATCCTAGCGTTTTTCAAATAGTAGATTGGAAGCAGTCTGTTTCTTAAATAGGGGCATTTAACTCTATCACAATATATCCTCTTATGAAAGACTGTAATAAAACCATTGTTGAAAATATTAATGATAGGAGAAAAGGCTCCCATTATATTAAGGGAAATGGTTATGATAAAATGCCAGGCATCTTGCTTTTAAATATGTAAGTTTGTAAAGCATTGCTGGGTGGTTAGTTTGATTTGTAATTATTTTTTATAGTTTGTTGCTTTGTATTTTCAAAACTGTGTATCTGATTACACCTTGTATAACCTGACCATTAACAATAGCAGTTTATGTAAAGTACGTTCCATACGTAAATTACTACTCTAAGCACTTTCCTTGTAAAACTATGAAGTAAGTATGAATATTTTCCCCATTTACAAGTGGGGACATGTAGGCAAGAAGTGATTAGGCAATTTGCCCAAGGTCACCCAACTCATAAGCTTAAGAGCTCATACTCCTACACTGTTAGAAAAGTCAACATAGGAAATAGTTTCTGGTTCTGAGGAAGTATGTGTTAGATACCACACTGGACAGAACCCACCCAAAGTCTGGAAGAATTAGAGCTCTGTGGCAGTAGAGGGCTTTTAAGATTAAGTCTGATCTTCTGCTTTTTTGATGAATAAAAATTTACATTTGCTTTCTCTAAAAAGCATTTTATATATTATCCTGCTTCAAAAGAGGAGCCTGGAGAGGTGATGTGATCACAGTGACCCTGTCAGGGCAAGCAGACTCAATTCATTCCTTCTGACCGCTTTCCCCTGCCACTGCTAACCACCGGCCATCAGCTTCCCTGACACCCTGTTATGGATGAGGCTGTTGCTTCTACCCCAGGGAAGACACCTTGGGAAACAGCCCATGCATTCTTCAGTGAAGCCTAAACCAAGAGCACTGGTGTGACTCCCTAACTCTGACTGCTCGGAACAAGAATACGGAAGAGCAACCTCAGTTCATGGAGTGTATGCTTCTGCTGGAGGTGAGAGATCTCCCCTTTGCTAGCACGCCCAGGGGAAAGCAGAGGACTTGGCTGTTATCTCTGTTATCTATCCACATTTCTTCTGTGAGGAGCATCAGAGAAAACTTTGGTAGAAGAGAAAGGGGGCTGGGGAGAATTAAATCATACTTTTCAGGGGCAGGGGAATGGGCAGACTAAAGAGTTGCTCATCACTCTGTATCACTCTGCTCATACAGAGATTGTATGAAGTGTCCTGTAGCATTTTTACATCTGGTCTTCCAGAGGCTGTCACTCAAGGATTTTGCCAGGCAGCAGGGTAGATGTCCAAATCCACTCTTAAACCATCACCTCAGTCCTGTCCTTTGTCCTAACTCTCAGTGAAAATAAATGACTCTGTATAAATCTAAACGTAAAATGTGATGGTGCTAAGATTTGCTGGCTTTAGGTATTTATGAAATTTCTATTTAGGTATCATTTTGTTCTTCCTTCCTTAAACAAAAATGTTTTTGATATTTTAATTTTAAAACATATCACAAGGAGCTTCTCCCAAGGTGGTGGTGAGATTTTCTTCATAGTAGCTTCTGTTAATAATAAAGCATTTTAGGATAATGAAGGGTGAAAAATCACAGTATAAATGTAAAAATTCTTATATTAATGAAGCATAGCATATTATTGGACCCTTCATGGAATTTTCCATTGCCAAATCAAGGCTCGCTATTCTGCACCTGAGCACCACAATCCCTAGAGTTCCATGGCTTGTTGGCATGTTTTAATAATAAGAGAAATGTCCCATTTTGTTTTATAAAACCTATTTTCCCTTTCTGATGGACTTTTTGTTTCTCACTAGCTTTTAGTATGGCCTCGGAGATTCATACTTTCAAATATAAATTCCCTTAAGGCATATCTTTTTCAACTGTGTGGGTTGAAGCAGGGTAGGGAGTTGCTATTATCTGAGAAATAGATTAGTATGTCTTGCCAGAAAATCGTCATTGGAAGATGTGTAATGAGATATTTCATGGGTTTATGATCCAAACCATGACATCTACAGCACAGACTTCATGCTATTTTGAGACTCTCTCTCTCTCTTTCT
>RJWK010019205.1:0-32522 GCA_004363435.1 Platanista minor | reverse complement strand
GTCTAAAATACCAACATCTCTCACTGGGCAAAGGCAAGGAGCCTCTTAACTGTTCACATTTGCTTCCAACAGTCTATTTTCTACCCAGTACAATAACCCAGATTACTTTTAAATATATAAATTATATCACATAGTCCTCTTTTCCTAAAACCATGTAGTAATGTTTCACTACTCTTTGAATGTAATCTAGTCTCTAACTATATCCTACAATGCTCTGTAGAATCTGAGCCCTGAACCTCTCTGAGCCCACCTACAAACAATTCTTCCAACTGTATTCTGCTTTAGCCACCATGGTCATGTTGTCATTTCTCAAAATCTGCAAGATTGTTCTTATTTCAGAGCCTTTAAGTTTCTGTTTATTTTACGTATAATACTTTTCTCAGGCTTTCTTATTGTGGAGACTTCTTATCATGTATGTCTCTGCTAATTCAACAAACTGTGGCAATATTTATTATGTTATGCATATATATTATATATACTATACTAGATCAGACATATACATCTATTAGTGATCAATAATAAACAAGATCCTATTCTCATGAAGATTGAAATATCAATTGGATATCACAAAAGCAAACATGAAACTATGAAACAAAATAGGATTTGGGGGACCTCTTCTTTGGCCCTCATTTTTTCCATCTAGTTTTATTGAGATACAATTGACATACAGAACTGTATAAGTTTAAGGTGTGTAGCATAATGATTTGACTTACATACCTCATGAAATAATTCCTTCAATAAGTTTAGTGAACATTCATCATCTCATATAGACACAAAATTAAAGAAACAGAAAAATATATTTTTCCTTGTGATGAGAAAATTTTTCATATATAATATACAACAGTGTTAATAATATTTATCATGTTGTACATTACATCCCTGGTAATTATTAATTATTTACTTATGACTGGATGTTTGTGTCTTTTCACCACCTTCATCCAATCTCCCCTCCCCCTCTCCCCTGCCTCTGACCACAAATCTGATGTCTTTTTCTATGAGTTTGTTTGTTTTTGAGGTATAATTGACTAACATTTCCTGTTACACAACATAGTGGCTCAATATTTCTATATATTTCAAAATGATCACCACAATAAATCTGGTTACTATTTGTCACCATACAAAGATATTATATAATTAATGACTATATACCTCACACTGTACATTTCATCCCTGTGACTAATTTATTTTGGAACTGGAAGTTTGTATCTCTTAATCTCCCTCATCTACTTTTCTCCTGAACCTGTTTGTTCTCTGTTTCTATGATTGTTTCTGTTTGGTTATGTTTGCTCATTTGTTTTGGTTTTTTAGATTCCACATATAAGTGAAATCATACAGTATTTGTCTTTCTCTCTCTCAATTATTTCATTTAGCATAATACCTTCTAGGTCCATATATGTTGCAAATGACAATATTTCATTCTTTTTGTGGCTAATATTCCATTCAATATATACCAGGTCTTCTTTATCCATTCATCTATTGATGGGCACTTAGATTGCTTCTGTATCTTGGCTATTGTAAATACTGCTGCATTGAACATTGGGGTGCATACATCTTTTCCAATTACTGTTTATTGGATAAATACCCAGGAGTGGAATTGCTAGATCATATGGTAGTTCTATTTTTAGTTTTCTGAGGAAGCTCCGTACTGTTATCCATAGTAGCTGTACAAATTTACATTCCCACCAACAGTGCAATAGTGTTCCTTTTTTCCCACACCCTCACCAAGACTTTCTATCTCTTGTCTTTTTGATAAGAGCCATTCTGAAAAGTGTGAGGTAATATCTCATTGTGATCTTTATTTGTGATGCTGAGCATACTTTCATATGCCTGTTGGCGATCTGTATGTCTTCTTTGGAAAATGTCTGTTCAGTTCCTCTGTTCATTTTTTAATCAGGTTAACTATTTTTTGATGTTCAGTTTTATGAGTTTTTTGAATATTTTGGATATTAACACCTAATCAGATATATTGTTTGCAAATATCTTCTTCCATTCAGTAGGCAGCCTTTTTGTTTTGTCTATAGTTTCCTTTGCCTTACAGAAGATTTTTAGTTTGAAGTAGTCATATTTGTTTAGTTTTGCTTTTGTTTCCCTTGCCTGAGGAGACATATCCAAAAAAATATTGCTACGACCAATGTCAAAGGGAGTATTGCCTATATTTTCTTCTGGAAATTTTATGGTTTCAGATCTTACACTTAAAGCTTTAATCTATTTTAATTTTATTTTTATATATGGTGAGAAAGTAGTCCAGTTTGATTCTTTTTCATGGAGCTGTCCCGTTTTCCCAACACCATTTATTGTCACAGATTAATTGCCCAAATAAGTTTCTTTTTTAAAAAAGAAACTTCTCTTTGAGCCTCACGTGAAAAATTCATCATCCCTAGATAGAGACAACTGGAACAAGAGCAGTTCCAACTTAATATCTATCACAGGTGAGAGTTAAAGAGATAACAAAGTTTTATTTTATGAAGCATTATCATGATTTAATTTATATCTGTTGATCATAATGAGCCTAACATCATATTACAGTGTATATCATACTTATGACCAAATTTAAAATTTTGTTTATGTCATTTTCAACATTTGTAATGCTATGCTTATCTTACTATATTCCAAATTCCTTGAGATATATCTAAACTTTTTTCTAAATTACAGCTGCTTATTGTCATATTACTCTGTAAGCTTTTATCATTTATTATTCAACTTTCTATAGAACATATTTTTATTTATTATTCCTTTTATTACCAGATGTATGGAACCAGCTTAAATTTATTTTATATGTGGTGACAATATTTTATTACTTCAATTGTTTAAATGGTAAATATCAGAAAAAAATTGAGCATTACATTTTAGAAATTCAGCCTACAATATCACTCAAAAATTAGAATTAGAGTCATGAACAGAATTTTTTTCTCATTTCCGTTTTAAGAGGTAGCTAATTTCTGGTTTTCAAATTATTTATGCTGTATTTATATGAATCAGCTATTTTAAAAAACCTATTCAAACATCTTAATTCCCACTATCTGGATTTTTGATGTCAGCTAACTGTAATCCATTCATAATAAAAGGTTTGAGGCAGCATTTTTGCTTTATATATATCACATATATAGAGAATTATTGTGTTATAATATATCATTACAGCATATATATATGCCACATTATATTATTTATTTATTTAGTCAGTATATATATGCTATCATATGTACCTAGTGTGTGCCCATGAGCTGGGACAAAAATATAAGCTTTTTAAACAAGTTTTGCTTTAAACAATGACTATAGTTAAATGAGAATTTAAAAAGAAAGGCCATATTATTTGTTTGTTTAATTTTTTTCTACTGAGCAAAATCTTCTTGCACAAAATATTCCAAATATGTTTTTGTCCATGCAAATTGAGTTCCTAAGAGATAGTAAATTATTTCCTCCCAAAGAAAGGAACTATATCCAACAAAGACAATATAGTAGGAGAATAAATGCCAGGGGGAGAGGAGGAGTCTGATTTGTTGAAGAACAAAATGAGGAATCCAAAGAAGCAATATACAGAAAATAAGACCAATCTCAAAAATTAAGGGAAAGAACCAGAAATAAAAGCATATTTCAGTTTGCAAGAAGAGCCTACAAAACACCAATAACTTTATTACTTTTTTTAATTTTTATTTTATATTGGAATATAGTTGATTAACAATGTGTTAGTTTTGGGTGTACAGCAAATTGATTCATATACATATGTATGTATCTATTATTTTTCAAATTATTTTCCCATTTAGGTTATGACAGGATATTAAACAGAGTTCCCTGTGCTATACAGTAGGTCCTTGTTGGTTATCTATCTTAAATATAGCAGTATATACATGTCAATCCCAAACTCCCAGTTTATCCCCCTCCCCGTCTTTCCCTTGCTAACCATGATTTTGTTCCTTAAATCTGTGAGTCTGTTTCTGTTTTGTAAATAAGCTCATTTGTATCATTTTTCTTTTAGATTCCTCAAATAAGTGATATCATATGATATTTGTTTTTCTCTGTCTGTCTTACTTCACTTAGTATGATAATCTCCAGGTCTACCCATGTTGCTGCAAATGGCATTATTTCATTCTTTTTAACAGCTGAGTAATATTCCATTGTATATATGTACCATAACTTCTTTATCCATTCATCTGTCAATGGACATTTATGTTGCTTCCATGTCTTCTCTATTGTAAACAGCACTGCAATGAACATTGGGGTGCATGTATCCTTTCTAATCATATTTTTCTTTGCATATATGCCCAGAAGTGAGATTGCTGGATCATATGGTAGCTCTATTTTTAGTTTCTTAAGGAACCTCCATACTGTTCTTCACAGTGGCTGACCCAATTTACATTCCCACCAACAGTGTAGGAGGGTACCCTTTTCTCCACACCCTCTCCAGCATTTATTGTTTGTAGATTTTTTGCTGATAACCATTCTGACCAGTGTGATGTGATACCTCATTGCAGTTTTGATTTGCATTTCTCTAATAATTTGTGATGTTGAGCATCTTTTCAAGTGCGTTTTAGCCATCTGTATGTCCTCTTTGGAGAAATATCTATTTAGGTCTTCTGCCCATTTTTTGATTGGGTTTTTAATTTTTATGATACTGAGCCACATGAGCTGTTTGTAAATTTTGGAGACTAATTATTTGTCAGTTGCACCATTTGCAAATATTTTCTCCCATTCTGTGTGTTGTCTTTTAGTTGTGTCTATGGTTTCCTTTGCTGTGCAAAAGTTTTTGAGTTTAATTAGGTCCCATTTATTTATTATTTTTTTAAAATTTCCATTAATCTGGAAGATGGATCAAAAAATATTTTGCCGCAGTTTATGTCAGAGAGTGTTCTGCCTATGTTTTCCTCTAAAAGGCTTACAGTATATGGTATTGTATTTAGGTCTTTAATCCATTTTCAGTTTATTTTTTTGTATGGTGTTAAAGTGTGTGCTCTAATTTCATTTTTTACATGTATCTGTCCAGCTTTTCCAGCACCATTTTTTAAAGAGACTCTCTTTCCCCCACTGTATAGTTTTTTCTCCTCATGGGTTTATTTCTGGGCTTTCTATCCTGTTTCACTGATCTATATTTCTGTTTTTTTTTTGTCTTAGAAATCTTGAATCAGTGGCAGCATTACCAATGTTCTCTTTACTGAGGCTCTGGGATTAACACAAATGTCCTGACTGGCACTATTTCTACCTTATCTATTGGTCAAGAGACACTTGTGAGTTAAAATTTATAAAATTAGAATTAGAAATAAAACTATTGCATAAGAAAAATACGTGGATGATTCTACACAATTTTAAATTTTATATGACCTTATTTCACTGTTTATTCATATATAAAAATCAATTTAGAAACCTAGAAATACTAATTTAAAGGGGGATAGTTGCTTTTTGTTTGTTTGTTTGTTTTTCTTTCTTATGTGTTTTTTTTTTTTCCCTCCATTAAGAAGATATTTCTAAGTGAATAGGATTCTAATTTCTGGAGATATTGGCAATAGAGCACTAGTTTCAATTTTACATATTTATAAAAATAAGAACATCTTGTTTATTGTTTGTGTGTTTTGTAAGTACAGCCTGAGGCTTCTCCTTACCAATTAGAAGCTGCAGTGGATCAACATATACAGATTGCAGAAAAATAAATAAATAAACACCATGAAAACTCTTGGGTTGAATGATTTGAAGCTTGTCTATAATAGACTACTATGCTGCTTTCATTTCCCATTATTGTAATTCAAAGCAGCAAATATATTTTGAGCATAAACATCAGGGGCTGGAAAAACAGATCTGAAGTATACTACTGAGGTAAATGGCAGTTAGGAAATATAAGGAAATACCATGCAACATTTATGTTTTTTCAACAAATATAACTGGGCCACTAATATGTCCCTAGAGCTATTGTAAATTTCCTGGTCCTAAGGACCTTATAGTCCAGTATGAGAGAGAAAAAATATACCTTTAACAAATACATAAAATGAATAATCAGAGATAGAAATGTATACTCTGAAGAAAACAAAGCAGGGTAGGGAAATATAAATTGATGATTCTGTAGTTAGTTATGGCATTATAGATATAATTTTCAAAATCTTACATGACCTGTAAGTTACAGCTTTGGCCACCTCTCTTACTTCTTTTCCCCTATCTTTCACTCATCTCTCACAACAGAGCTCCTTGCTGTTCCTCAAACAAGCACTCTCCCAATTTAGAGTCTTATACTAACTGTCCCCTTTGCCTATTATTCTCTTCCTCCAAATTTGACTCTCCTCCACCTCCTTCTCATCTTTGCTCAAATGTCAGCTTCTCAATGAGCTATGACTGACTACCATTGAAATTTCAGTTATTCCTATCCTCCTTACCCTGATCTAATTTTTCTTATTTTTATATCTCTTATAACTGTCTAAGATCCCATCTAATTTATTTATTTATTGTGTTTACTGTTTATTTTTATTACCTGGCTATCCCTGTTAGAATATAAACTAGACAAATGCAGGGACCTTTGTCTCTTTTATTCACTGATGTAGCCCAAATGTCTATTGTGTCTGGCCCATAGTAGACTTTATATTCACTGCAAGAAGTGAAAATACCTACTTAGCAAGCATAATAAAGAAGTGGGCTCCGAAAGAGAAGTGAGCAGAACAGAACTCATAAGACCCAAGGCTAAAGAAACATTGTACTGGCATCAAGAAAGGAGATAGCTTTGGTGAAGTTATGGTTTTGTTTAGAATTAAATGGAGTACTTTTGTAGAATGAAAGTGCAATATAGGGAATACATGCAAAGGTGCTTGAAACAAAGAGTAATATTATATTTGAAAATGAATATGAATATGGAACAGCAGATGCTCAGAGGACCCAATAGTATATCAACCAAAGGAGAGAACACTAGATAGTTGTGCTTTGGAATACCTAGAGTTGTGTATGTGTCCGTTGAATATAGAACACACAGTGTGGTTTGAAAAATCATGTAACTGGGGCAAGCTGTAATAAAATGTTCATGGCCCAACTAGGTAATTTTGGAGTGTGTAGGAGTTTAACCTGCCCTATTATGAAATGTCTTTGGAGTGACATTAAGGAACCTGAACATTATCATGCAAAAAATTGAGGGTTAACTGTTTTAAGCAGTATATTCATGTGGTAAAATCATACCCACTAGTGGTACTTCATCCATACATACATACATGCATACATACATACTTACATACATACATACATTCACTCATTAATCTATGTAAAATACACATTGAGGACATGATATTTTATGTAATACTATGTTAGACATTGTGGAAGCAGAAATGAATATCACACAGACTACACTGACAGGGTTCACATTCACTTGTGGGATTACAAGTGTATATAAAAAGATTTAAATGAATATAGAATCATATAGGAATTTCTATGAAAATACAAAAGAAAGAAGGTTTTAATGTTGTATTGGAGGGTAGTGATAATTGAGCTGGATATTAAAGGTTAAAATCTCACCTTAAGTGGAAAATAGAAAATTTATGTAGAAAGACTAGCCTGTGAAAATAAATTAAGGTGTGAGAGTGCATGGCACATTCTCAGAATAAGTAATCCATCACATCACAGGAAAAACATAGAAGGTGTTATGGGTTGAATTGTGTCTAGACAAGAGGATATTGTAACTACATAGGTATAAGCCAATGAGGGACTAAAATAGGAAACAGATGTTAGAATGAAAATATGGAGAATGTTTGTAAAGAAACTAAGGGATAAAATTTATAAGATTTAAATATTGATTAGCTATGGAGGTAAGGCAAGGAGGGCATCAGATATAGCTTTGGTTTAGGGGACTGGGAGCATGAATAAAGGATAAGGGGCACTGTATTCATAGAAAAGGAATAGCCATGGTCTGAGGTAGGGGAAGGAAATGAATTTTAGTCAGTGTTGTGATCAATGTACATATGGAAATTTTGCCAGCTTACAGCTGGGCTTGTGTGTATTCTTTGGTGAGTTATGAATTAAATAAAGATGGAGACTATTAAAACTGTATGTCTTTTGGTCTTGTTTATGGTTTCCTCTGCTGTGCAAAAGCTTTGAAGTTTCATTAGGTCCCATTTGTTTATTTTTGTTTTTATTTCAATCTCTCTAGGAGAGGGGTCAAAAGAGATCTTGCTGTGATTTATGTCATACAGTGTTCTGCCTATATTTTCCTCTAAAAGTTTGATAGTTTCTGGACTTACACGTAGGTCTTTAATCCATTTTGAGCTTATTTTTGTGTATGGTGTTAGAGAGTTTTCTAATCTCATACTTTTACATGTACCTATCCAGTTTTCCCAGCACCACTTATTGAAGAGGCTGTCTTTTCTCCACTGTATATTCTTGCCTCCTTTATCAAATATAAGGTGATCATATGTGCATGGGTTTATCTCTGGGCTTTCTATCCTGTTCCATTTATCTATATTTCTGTTTTTGTGCCAGTACCATACTGTCTTGATTACTGTAACTTTGTAGTATAGCCTGAAGTCAGGAAGCCTGATTCCTCCAGCTTCATTTTTCATTACCAAGGTTGCTTTGGCTATTTGGGGTCTTTTGTGTTTCCATACAAATTGTGAAATTTTTTGTTCTAGTTCTGTGAAAAATGCCATTGGTAGTTTGATAGGGATTGCATTGAATATGTAGATTGCCTTGGGTAGTATAGTCATTTTCACAATGTTGATTCTTCCAATCCAAGAACATGGTATATCTCTCCATCTATTTGTATAATCTTTAATTTCTTTCATCAGAGTAGGAGAAAATATTTGCAAATGAAGCAATTGACAAAGGATTAATCTCCAAAATTTACAAGCAGCTCATGCAGCCCAATTACAAAAAAACAAACAACCCAATCCAAAAATGGGCAGAAGACCTAAACAGACATTTCTCCAAAGAAGATATACAGATTGCCAACAAACACATGAAAGAATGCTCAACATCATTAATCATTAGAGAATTGCAAATCAAAACTAAAATGAGATATCATCTCACACCAGTCAGAATGGCCATCATCAAAAAATCTAGAAACAATAAATGCTGGAGAGGGTGTGGAGAAAAGGGAACACTCTTGCACTGCTGGTGGGAATGTGAATTGGTAGAGCCACTATGGAGAACAGTATGGAGGTTCCTTAAAAAACTACAAACAGAACTACCATATGACACAGCAATCTCACTACTGGGCATATACCTTGAGAAAACCATAATTCAAAAAGAGTCATATACCAAAATGTTCATTGCAGCTCTATTTACAATAGCTAGGAGATGGAAGCAACCTATGTGTCCATCATTGGATGAATGGATAAAGAAGATGTGGCACGTATATACAATGAAATATTACTCAACCATAAAAAGAAACGAAATGGAGTTATTTGTAGTGAGGTGGATGGACCTAGAGTCTGTCATACAGAGTGAAGTAAGTCATAAAGAGAAAAACAAATACCATATGCTAACACCTATATATGGAATCTAAGAAAAAAAAAAAAGATTATGAAGAACCTAAGGGTAAGATGGGAAAAAAGACGCAGACCTACTTGAGAATGGGCTTGAGGATATGGGGAGGGGGAAGGGTAATCTGTGACAAAGTGAGAGAGTGGCATGAACATATATACACTACCAAACATAAAATAGATAGCTAGTGAGAAGCAGCAGCATAGAAATGGGAGATCAGCTCACTGCTTTGTGACCACCTAGAGGGGTGGGATAGGGAGGGTGGGAGGGAGGGAGATGCAAGAGGGAAGAAACGTGGAACATATGTATAAGTATAACTGATTCACTTTGTTATAAAGCAGAAACTAACCCACCATTTAAAGCAATTATACTCCAATAAAGATGTTTAAAAAAAAAACTTTATGTAATAAAATTTGTGTGCTATTTTATTTGTGTACTATGAAGTATCAAAGAAAGGGGACATAGACAAATGTTGGGAGTGACTGAAGCAGGGATATGGAGGGGGTTAGTTCTGAGATTCTTGAAGTAGTTCAGGCTTAAGGTCATGAGCTTCAGATAACTAAAGAAAAAACAAACACACAAACAAAAGCAATAATGAATCCTTGTCATGAAACGAGTTTTTTTTTTTTTTTTTTTTGGTTTTTGGTTTTTGTTTTTGTAGAAAATACTAGGTGTGCTAAAAGCAGGACAGAACAAAGGAGAGTTTAATAGTTAGAGATTATCTCTGAAAGAACTTCTAAATTTTTTTAAGTAAGAAATATTCTGAATACAGAAGATTAGAAGGAAATGTCCAAGCAGTTATTTTTCACAAGTACGCTTATACAAATAAATTGGCAAATATTTTAATAACTTAAAATAAGCACTGGACATGAAAGATACAAAATATAACCAACTTGATGATATTAAAATAGAACAGATGTAAAATATCAGATAATAATGTAGAGAATGGAACAAGGGGATCATAATTAAAGTGAAGATCTCTTTTTTCATTCATTATGAAGGCAAGGGGAGATGGTTCAAAAAAGGAAAACTGAGAAATCAAGAAAGTGTATAATTATGAAAAATTAGTGTTAGATGATAGCAGAAATAAAATATATCAGTCATCAGTATATACATTAATATGCATATATTACACATTGAAAGATAGTCTCAAATGGCATATAGAACAATCAGCTCTAACATATTTAGAAATATAATGACTCAAAAAGTTTGACAATAAAATGCATAATGGGAAAATACTAACCAAGGAAAGCCATTAGGCAATACTAATAGAATCTTAAATGCATTATTATTAAGGATGAAGTATCCTTATTAAGGACAAAAGGATATTATGTACTACTCACCATAAGGACATAGCAGCTCAGATCTAGTCTTTATCTAACAGTTGAAATTCAAAATTAAAAGCAAAAGACAAAAAAAAAAGATTTAATTAGTTTGATGAAATTTTGTGTAGGTTATTTGCATCTCATATGTCTCATATGTAAGTGAAATTTGTCAATAATATTATTTTATTTTTCATATCCACTTTTTATGTCAGATTACACTAGTTATAAAATAAGTGAATAAAATGTCTTGTAGTATAAAGTGTCTTATATAAAACTGTCTGTATAAAGTAGCCTGTATAAAGTATTATTTCTTCTATTCCTATCCTTCAAGACAATTGCATAAGATAAGGATTATCAGATTCTTGAAATTTTCATAAAAATTTTCTGTGAAATAGTCTGTGCCTGATGCTTATATGTGTGAAGAGGGAAGTGGTGGTAAATATTAATAGATCTACTTTTTTTAAATGATTATAGGTCTATTCTGGTTTTCTTTTCCTTCTTGAGTCAGTTTTGACACATTAATTATCCCTCCAAGGTATTATTTATTAATTGGGTTAGTTTTTTTATTTCTGATAAAACTTCAATGTGTGCTTGAGTGGAATGGAATCTCTCAGATGATAGATAGATAGATAGATACATGGAGATATAGAGATGTATTCTCTAATTCGTGTGCATAAGATTATATATGTTTACAAAATCAAATTATTATTTGTTATTAAAATTTATGTTAATTTCTGAGAGAACGATGTTAACATTTGTCTCTGACTACAGATTCATCTAATGTAATTGGACAGGAAAAGTAGATATGAAAAATAAAAGAAAATAATGTTATTGACAAATTTCACTTAGACATGAGATGCAAATATCCTACACAAAATTTTATCTGACTAAATCACAATAATGTAAAATTTATTCTAGGAATACAAGAATGTGTTATTTCTGTGATAATTCGTAGGATCCTGACCTTACTCTACCAATATGAAAGAAATATAAATAGACATGTTAGTAGTAGATCTAATTTTTTATTTGATAGTATCAACTGCTTCTTGTGGACTTACAAGTTAGAAGAGTTTAGCAGTAAGGATTGGTTTTAATGATTACAATTGACTATGCAATAGCTTTTGTGAACATTTATATACCTATATTTTCTAATTTATCCTCAAAACAATCACTATAGCAAAGAAGACAAAGACATTGAGGATTGGGAAAATTAATTGAAAAGGAGAAGAATATTTTTTATGGGTTACACCATGTCAATTATCTAGCAGAAAGATCTTGACATGCTTGATTCAGCTTACAGATTTACATTTTCTCTTTAACATACTCACCCATTCACATCTTGGGTGGTTTCAGATTGTGCAGCGTCACTGCCTGTTACAGTTTCATGAATACACATTAAGACATATTTACTAAAGTGCAGTTCTAGAGGCAGAGTTTCAATAATAAGGACATTATACTTTCAAAGTCATGAATATGCTAATTTTTCTATAAAAGCAAGCAAGTAAACCAAATTTTATGTTTAAAAATAAATGTACAAAACAAATCTGTTGAAACACATAAATGCAACTGGATAACTAGTGGAATGTTTTGCATAGTAAGGATACCTCCTGAGGCCGAAGTTCATATTATAGATTCATACTATAAATTTTAGGTACCATACTGTATTAAGTGACAGCAAGAAGAAGATCAGGTTATGAGTTTTAAGCAGATGTACATTAATCTATGCTCTGCATACTTCAATGTTACATTTCTGAATAATAAGTCACCTGATATTGTGTCACCAAAAAAATTCCCTATGCTAAATTTTTACTTTAAACTTTCTCTGAATGAGAAGGGAAACTTAGGCAGTATAACAACTCAAAAGTTATACATGAAATAGCATGTTTAAGAGATGAAATATTTGAAGATACATTTGAAGATATATATAAAGTCATGGATACACTCACATTGTGGCATACTACACATATAGTGATGTAAAAAGTTATTTCGTGACTGCATATTCTCAGCTTACAATGCATGTCTCTGATTCTGGATCTGTATAATAGGGATGTTCTTAGCACACTTGTCACAGTGCTTATTAAGTCATCAATCACACAGTATGCAACTAAGTGCCCTCTTTGAATGTTGGGATATATTCAATACTAGGTATTATCAGGACTCATTTTCTGCACTCTAGTATGCAATCACTTACTTTCCCTCTCTTCTTTCTTCTTTTCTTTTTAATTTCCTCCTGTATTAGAAACTGTTAGTGCTCAACATAATCCTTGTGCTGTTGTTGTTGCTTTTTCTTTACATTCCCTACATGTCCTTGCTCTAAGATTGGGTCTATGTCTAATTCTTGTAATGAAATAATGAGTACAAATGATAGAGTGATAGATCTCACTCAAATTAGGGGTATCTGGTATGCTTTTCCTATGTGTACTTCCTCCACCTGCTGACTGAATTTTCCTAAAGTCAGAAGATGGTGGAACCTCAAGATGATTGCAATCTTGTCTTTGATTCATCAATAGGAAGTGAGATCACCCAGAAAATCTCCACAGCCTTCCTTATTCTACAGAGTGAGTGATAAATAAACATCTGTTGTGTTCAGACAATAAGATTTTGTTGGTGTTTACTAGAGAAAATTACCCATTTACTAATCACCCTTTCTCTCTTCCTTCCTTTCACCTTTTAACTAATATTTATTGGTCACCCAGTATCATGTATTAGGTGATGAATCAGAGACACAGAAATGAGAGACTCAAGTCTTATTTTCAGACAGCTCACAAGATAATATGGAGTAAATGTGAAGAAGCCAATTATTACAATATATTTTGTTGAATGCTGTTATGGGGTTATCCCTAATGATCTGGCACACAAAGGATCTAGGGAAGGTATCCTAAGAAAAATGAAGCTTGATCAGAATGTTAAAGGTGGGGGAAAATTTATCCAAAAGGAAGAAGAAGAAAGGCATCTCAAACCCAGGAAAGAGGAAATGTTCCTTTCATTTCCATCCAAGTTACCTCAGGTTTTCTTTACTTCTGAATAATTGCTCAAGACAATAACCTAGTTGACCCACCATTACATTTAACTCTCCACGTCTAATGAATCATCCACTCCTGTTGTTTCTACCTTCTTAATGCCTGTTGGGTCTGGCTACGTCTTTCCATTCCATCTATTATCTTAAAAGCATTGTAATTGGTCTTTTAAAGTTCTATTTTACCACTCTCTAACAGTCTTCCATACAATAGTCAGAGTTGTCTTACTAAAATTCAAATATGATCGTATCTCTTCCATATTTAAAAATTTTCAATGATTTCACATTTCCCTCGGGAAAAAGTCCAAACTTTTTAGCATGATACTTATAAGTATGCTTTATGCTATGACCTCAGCTCACCTCACTGATAACATCTTATCATGTACCACCTCACAATGTACAGTCTTGCCAAACTGATTCTCTGTGCTTAACCTCACAATAACATTTAATTCACCATAATATTCTACAACTTCTGTACATACCTGATGATAAATAAAATGCAAGCTCACACAACTTTGGTGCAGATGATGTGCAGAAATGTTCTGGACAAGGAAAATGAATGTTATTGAGTGCTATGCCATGAAAGACCTTTTTAAAGCCATATTAGAGAGTCTAGATGTTCACAGACTTCAGAATAATCCTTGGGATTTGTTTCTGTGTCAGCCTCAATCCCATACAAGTTACTGATTACTAAAGACAACTCTGTCAAAAAGCACTCTTCTTGGTGATCTTGACTCAGATATCTTCATGTCATATCTTTAGTCTGAGTTTTTGCTGTTGCTGTTTTAAGAGGCTGAAAGAAAAGAAAATCTGTGCTTACTTTTCCACAACTCCCTCCTAGCTTCTTATCTCCCTAAGAGAGGACGAGCTGCTAACAAATTAGTTGAGATCTAAGATATTAACTGTATCTTGTGGGCAACGGGGCTAAGTTGCTGTGGGTTCAAAGGAACCCTGCTCTCTTGGACAATCTCTCTTGGTTTTTCATCTCATCCTTGGTCATCCTGAGTCTGTTGACCAAAGCAACAGAAAACCTTGTTGACTTGAGCCCCTTCCACCTTGATTTACTTTCTCAGTGTTGTTAGTCAAGATTAAGATTTCATGTGGGTGAGGGAATGGAGGAAGAAAAACATGTTTTTTGTTTGTTGGTTTGTTTTTGTTTTTTAAATGCTGTCTTAACCTAGTTTTGAGACTAGGCCAGAGTGTGGTCAGTTCCCTTTCTTGGGCAGCTGATTATATTCACACCCCAACTACCTCCCTTAGGGGGTCCTCACACTCCAGGGCTTCTATGCACCCGTCCTAATCACTATAGTGCCAGGTACCAGACTGCGAGGGGCAACCCTTATGTCCTGGAGCCTGCAAAATTATTCAAATTAGCCAATCCATGAAAGAATTTTGAACCTCAAAAAGAACCTCATCCAGGTTGCATACAAAAGCTGTGGGAACAGCTCCGGTTTGCTGTTTTCCTGTTCCCTGCCTCATCCCCTTGCGTGGCCCAGCATAGCAGCTTTGTCTTGTTCAGAACTATAAGTAACAAAGAGTTCTGACTTTCACGTATCAGAGTGTCATTGTATTGTGTCTTTCCATGAAGAAAAAGAAAGAAAAACTTAAAAAATCTTACAAAACAGGTGACAGTAGAGGAATAGAATGTGCTCATTAAGCCGAGGTTAATGTTTTAAACCAATTTTTTATAAAAGTTGTACATAAGATGTTAGTGAGGGCTGCTCAGGTTTTCCATGAACGTATATTTTTGCCCATATGACTTCCCTTCCTTATATATACTTTCTTTAGTAATTCTACCAACATAAAAACAAAGTCACTATAAAAAGCAGGGAAGGATTTCAGTTTTCTTCATTCTTGATTATAATTCATAACATTACCAACAAAGCTTCACCTTATGTCCTGCAATATTAGTGTAGGTCTTATAGGATGAACAAGTACGTGCACAAGCACAAATATTTGGGGACAAAGCAAGAGGAGGGAAGATTAAGATCCTTATACAGATCTGGTATTAATATCCTTATACATATCTGGTATTTAGCTTTAGCTAATGTGGAACGATTAGGCTTTTAAAAAAAGATATTTTTTTGCTCAGTTGAATTTAAAGGATTGTCCAGGGAAAGTAAGGCTCTGTTTCAACAGAAAAATAGGTGGTTAAATGGAGATACACTACCACTGGGGTACAGAGGTTAAGCAGAGCTCAGGGAATTTAAGGCAATATTTTATAGATACCTACATAAAACTTCATATTGCTTCTTTTGGGGCTATAAGAGAATTCTAAAAATATTTCTTTAGTTTAAGACAGTTACCATATCATTTCATTCATACGTGAAATAAACACACACACACACAAACAAAAACAATGATCAAACTAAACCAAACAGAAATAAACATGTAGATACCGAGAACAGAGTACTGGTTACTGGATGGGAAAGGGTGGTGTAGAGGCTGAAATTGGTAAAGGGGTCAACTGTATGGTGACAGATGAAAACTAAATGTTTGGTGGTAAGCATGTTGTAGTGTATACAGAAATAGAAATACAATGTTGTACACATGAAATGTATATAATGTTATAAACCAACATTACCTCAATAAAAAATAAATTTATAAAAAAGGAAAGCACTGCTTTTCTGCAACATTTGAGTGTCAACTCAAATAATCACAGGATTGAAAATGTCTCTCAATACAGTGTAATTATCTAAATTATAGTTAATGAAAAAACAATCTAATTAATTTTTATAATGTCCTAGACACTAAATCACAGTATACTGTGCATAAATAGATGACTGAGAGGAACAGTCTTCACCTGTGTATACCATCAAAAAAGGCTTCAGAGAAGCACTAAGTTATTACTGAGGCAATAAATGCTTTAATTTTAATTATAGCTTGAAAATGTCATTCAGCATGGTCCTGGAAAGGAATTGAACTATACAGATTTGGAATTGACATACAGATGATATAAAGATCAGAAGCTGAATTGACAAATCCTAGAGGGTTCTGAGGAATAAAGTTTTATCCTGATAGGTAAATTTATCTAATATAGTATTAATATGTAGATTTTTCCATGTGGAAAAAAAAAAACTGGAGAGAAAAAATTAAGGAAAAGTGTTTTCAGTGTAGGCCATTGTTTTTGCTCCTTAAACTAACACAACATTGGTAATCAACTATAGTCCAATATAAAATAAAAAGTTAAAAAATTGTATTGAGCTTTATTTTAATACTGTATCTCATTTGAAAGTTACAACAATCCTATAGAAAAGAAAGTAATTTCTTTTGCTATTTTCAAGAGTAAAATTATATTCAGGGAAGTTAAGGCTTTGTCAAAGTTACCTTAAAACATGTGACAGAATTAGAACTGAATTCTCCAAATGCAGTGTACTTTCCATGAAATCATGCTACCATTAAAGATAGAAGGGAATTTCACATCAATGCTCCTTAGAAAAGAAACTGCAAGTTGCCAGAAGACTGAGGAAGTCTGAAAATTTTATTCTGTAATGAGTTCTTATTCTATACTGGGGTGTTTAGCATCTGAATCATGAATAATTAGATTGTGTTTTATGGCTGTAATTTGTTTTTTATCTTTGTCTTTATAAAAATTCTCCATTCAAACATCAGTCTCTATGATAAGAGACATCAAAGGGAAGAATTTTTGCATACAGTTATTTCAGAATTTTAAGAAGCATATATAGCGCTAGAGGTTGGAAGTACCAGAGAAAATTACAAAGGGTAGTGACATTCAGCAACAAAGTTAGAGATACATGATGAAATCTTTCCCCCATCTGGAAGTTTCCTTCTGGAATCCTCGCCCCCAAAGCTTAAAAGGATGACCCTATTTTAAAGATAAAGCCTTCTCCACATAGGCTTATTATGGACTTTTCCATTTCTAACCTTCTATTTTGTCTGCACTTCTCTACTCCCATTCAGAACTTTCTTATTAAAAAAGGGAGTCCCTGTAAAATTATGGCAGTTTTCCTAATCTCATCAAATTATAGTGGGTAAAAGAGGATATATTGGACATAAGGAAGGGATAAAATTTAGTATCTAAAATTTAATGACTTGTAAATTTAAACAAACAGTTCCATAGCATTGAAATTAAATTATACTTCTAATATGACTTTTATTACCATAAAAAGTACTTTAGTAGTCATATTTAAGCATTTTCAGTGAAAATAGGAGTGATGTCAATGAATTAAATATAAGCTTTTGCTTAAATATATTCTTCAAAATGATACTTAGTATTGTTTTTATAAAGTACTGCATTCAGATAACTAAAATTGAGCATAAGGTGTGTCTTCAATGTGCTTTTGAGCTAATAACATGAGCCCATAAATTACTAATAAATGGTGAGGAGAAACTACAGAAAACTAATCTGTATAATGATAGCACTAGATGATATACGAGGATCAACAGTTTAATGTTTTTTTCATGATTTTCCTACCTATTAACCATCACTTTGATATCACTACAAGTAGTGCTAAACAGAATTATTATTTAAATTAGTGAATTACAAAGACACAATAAGCAAGCTCCATAGATGTCTCAATGGTTTTATGCAATAGGTCACAATAAAGTGTTGTAATAGGTATGGCTATTGGTATTTTGCTTTGTTTGGATGAAGCTTTATTAATTATACTACCACAGGACTAATAGTAATAGCAATATATTGGTTTATAGGAGTAACAAAAACTTTCACAGAATGATAGACAAAAATTTAAAAATGTGTATGTAGAAAGCAGAAAAAATTACACAGGAAAGAACTAGACAAAACTGTTTGTGTTCATGAGTTCAAAATACCATTCTAGGGACTTCCTTGGTGGTGCAGTGGTTAAGAATCTGCCTGCCAATGCAAGGGACACCAGCTTGATCCCTGGTCTGGGAAGATCCCACATGCCACAGAGGAAATAAGCCTGTGTGCAACAACTACTGAGCCTGTGCACGACAACTACTGAAGCCCATGCACATAGAGCCCATGCTCCACAACAAGAGAAGCCACCACAATGAAAAGCCCGTGCACCACAATGAAGAGTAGCCCCTGCTCGCTACAACTAGAAAAAGCCCCTGCGCAGTGACGAAGACCCAATGCAGCCATAAATAAATAAATAAATAAATAAATAGCATTGAGTGCTAGTCCAAAACACTTATAAGAAAAAATACCATTCTAACATCATTTGATATCCATTTTTATTAGAAAATCACTTCATAAAATTTCATTAAAATTCAATTTTAGGTTTTGGTTTGTTTTATATATATATATATATATTTGTTTTCATATATATGGAATACTGCTCAGCCATAAAAAAGGATGAAATTTTATCATTTGCAGCAACATGGATGAACTTAGAGGGCATTATACTAAGTGAAATAAGTCAGACAGAGAAAGATAAATATTGTATGATATCAGTTTTATGAGAAATATAAAAAATACAACAAGCTAGTGAATATAACATTAGAGAAGGAGACTCACAGATACAGTGAACAAACTAGTCATTACTAGCAGGGAGGGGGTGGGCATATGGGGCAAAAGAGTGGGAGGTACAAACTATTGGGTGTACGATAGGCTCAGGGATGTATTGTACAACACAGGGAATATAGCCAATGTTTTGTAATAATTGTAAATGGAAAGTAACCTTTAAAAATTATGTAAAATTAAAAAATGTTTAAAAGTCATGCTATATATTAATGCATTTCTTTCATGTTTTATAGTCAAGCACTGTATATCTAATTGTTATTTTATGGGACTTAATGCAGCTATATGTGTGGATGTGTATGCAACTGTTTGTTATTACTATTAATGCCAATCCCCACATTACTGCATGATTGAAACAATAAAGGAAAAGAAAAATAACTAGTTTTGATTAAAAGAACATAGCCTTTGAGAAACATTTTTTTGTCTATACAAATTTGGTATAAATGGCTTCCATTTACTTAGATAAAATGATGTCAATCTGTTGTTTTAATTCTGATGCTTTTTATCATAAAATGCAACATATTTTGCTTTCCTGAATGGACATGTTTTCAATTAGGCAAGTAGCATATATAAAGAACCCCATCTACAGATACAGACCCAAAAATATCAATAGAATTTTTAAAAATGTTTGTCCATATATCACTACTATTTTAAAATTCTGCATCTTTTAATGTCTATAGTAATCTTGTACTCTTTACTTGACTAGGTATCCACAGGTATATCCCTAGGAAGCATATTTTTATAATCTCCTTCTCAAATATAAATGGATTAGCAAATGTTTCAACACATTTCTTCACTTATTGCCCAGCACTTTTGTCTAAATAATCCTTGTTCATTTCTAAGTCTCCACCCAACCATTACCTTCACCATTCTTTAGTGAACCTGCCAATCTAGATTCCGTGCCTCTGTTCTTAGCATCTCATGCATGCCTCTACCTCAACTGAAATTATTTATTGGCTTTCATGTTGCTCTCACCAGGTTGTGATACTTTTAGACTCTATTTTTTACCTATTCACACCCAGATATCAGCTGGTACCTGACACAATCAGTGTTCAATAAGTGTCTGTTCAATGAATGGAATGGATGATTTAATGAAAGAAGGTATGGTGCTCATGTCACTCAGACCCTAAGTAGGTGACCATATGTCTCTCTGCCCAGTTCATTATAATAACAATAGTTAACATCAACAAAACACTTATGATATTCTAACATTGTGCCCAGTAATTTATGAGTGTCATTTTATTTATTCCTATTGACTGAGTAATACTATCAGTGCCACTTCAGAGACAAATGAAATTAAGTTCAGTGATGTTAAATAAGTTGTCTAAGACTGCACTACTTGTTTGAAACCTAAGTTAACTTGGCTCTAAAATGTATGCTTTTTCTACCGTAATATGTTGCCTTCTTTCTTTTACTGAAGCTCCACAAATCTTATGTATATAATTTGGACATTCACATACTTATAAAACATGGAAGACACAATAGTTTTCTTCTGTTTTGATCCATATAATGATTTTTTAAGATAGAGTCTCACTCTCATTAAGAGAACAAACAAACAAAATCAAAGTGAAGCCTTCAATCACATATTTATTCTGGAGCTGAGCTTTTCATTTTTAGTAAAGTAGCTATCTAATTGGTAAAATTAGGTATTTTGTTAATTAAGTACAATGGGTAGTGATTGACCTAAATTTCATTTGGTGATTTCTAGTTTACCAACAAAAAATAGAATCACTGTACTTGTGACTCACATTACACACTAAACACAATTTTTATGTGGTGATTCCAAAAGTTATTCAGAACATTGTAATACTTCAGGATATTCATAATGACAATAATTTTCATTGTAATGTCATAGAAGTGACAGGTAAATTTTTTTTTAGTTGTTGAAACTTCAGTAACCTGATCTTACTAACTTCATCTTTTAAAAAACACCCCAATCCTCAAATTCTCTTAATTATTTAAACACCACACACACACACACACACACACAGGCACACACTCACACACAGCATGCACATATAAACAATCTTTATCACATCTCACAAACATACAGTTATTTAGAATGAAGGCAGCTTCTCTTTGACATTTTTCAATCTTATTGAGCAATACTCCCAGAGGGAAATCCACAGCTATTTGTCTTCAGTGAAATCATTTGTAATCTGTTTGGATAATTGAACTGTCAACTTGGCCCCAGCCAGGATTCCCTGGCCAATAGAACATGTGTTTGCTTTGCAGTATTCAGGGCTGTTATTTTAATATGCCTTATTTGTGCAGATAGCACTGCCTCAAATCTACTAATAAGGAGAAAAGAATGCTCAGTGCATGCTACACATGAGAATAAATTGCCAAAATAATGTCTATATTATTGAAATGATTAGTAATCTGTCACCAAATCTGACATATCAGTTTTATGTCTCTCACCATAAATCTCCAGCCTGACTTTCCTGTGCTTCAGTATTTATTGAGCATAAATATTTTAAATTTTAATTTTTAATTTTTTCATGTGTAGTATATTAGCGTTTTATAACTTGTCTTGTTCCAGAATCCTACTAAAATATATTCATAGATGGAGGGAAATACAATGCATTTATGCAATTCTAAGAATTATTTATGCTTTTTTTGTTGGTAGATACGTCCTTAAAAAACAAAACAGCTAAATGTATTCCATACAAATGCATAATCCCTTTTGAAACTTCTTTTGCAAATGAATTCTGGGCTCAGTTTGACCATGGCTGAGACAGGCAAGCCAAGATGTCAAGAACTTTTGGGAGAACAAGTAGCTAATGTTACCTCAGATTGACCAAGAGTATAGTCTCAGGTTCATTGTAGAAAGGTAACAGTACAGTTGCTAGTTAGATCAGCCTATAAACAACAAAAATTAAACTGAAATTTACTAGAAGAAAGGGTTACCTTCCACAGTTTGGGGAAATAACTGCCAGTTTCCATCCCTCTTGGACAATTGCTAAATAACATAACTTCAAGTTTTGTTGCTGCAAATTGCTAAAATTGCAAAGACAGGGCTTGATTTCAATAGGAGAATAAAGAAAAGAAAATTAATTACAGCCTGCTTCTGTTATTTAGAACAATTACCTTTTTTCTTTATGACTCTCTACAAGAGAAGGAAACTTCCTGCTTTTTGATTATATATGTTAAATTGTTCAAATAATTATTCAATGAATAGTTAATAAAACATAGTACTTGAAATATACTCAGTACACATAGGGTTTTGGGTCAACTTATTCAACATTTAGAGTTTATTAGAGAGCTATTCTGACCCCCAAACAGTATTCCTAAGGTCCCCTAGGAAACTATACATCTGATATTTTTAGATTGTTAAGAAGCTAATGTTTGCATCAAATCTGCCATAGTTTATGTCTTGTATTTGATAACGTTTTAAAATTTAAACTACTTTCAGATTTACACTGCTGTATAAGATTTTTACATAATGGTAGGGGTGAAGAATCCAAAAGCAGTTTTGGAAAAGTGTAACTTACAGTTTTGGGGATTGAACGTCCCTCGTTTGGAGGTGCAAACACAAAACCTGATTTTGATTATTTTCTTTGAGCAGCAATAACTGCCATGTCTTAATCCATTTGGGCTTCAATAACAAATATACAATAAATGGTGTGGCTTAGAAACAACAAACTTTTATTTCTTGCAATTCTAGAGGCTGAGAAGTCCAAGATCATGGTGCTGACAGTTTGGTGATTAACTTTTCACTGTAACCTTATATGGTGGAAGGGACAAGGGATCTCTCTGGGACTGCTTTTATAAGGGCACTAATCCAATTTATGAGGACTCTGCCCTTATAACTTAATTACCCCTGCAAATGCCCTACAACCTAATACCATCACATTGTGGGTTAGATTTCAGCATAAAATTTTGAGAAGACACAAAAATTCAGACCAAAGCAAACTACCACACTAAAGATATAATCTGAGATAAGCTTAGGCCTTCCCTGAAACCTGGTCCTGGGCTGCATCAGACACCAAATGCTCTGAGTAATCAGGGATTTTAGATCAGGAAGCATTTAGTCAAGTGGGAAAAAAAACACTATCCATAGAAGGCCTATATAATTCTAGAAGGATCATCTAAAGTACTAATTCATTCATTTATACCTATTCATTCATTCTAACAAACATTTGGTGAGGACCTATCATGTACTAGTTAGTGGAGATCAAGACAAGGAGTGTAGAAGCAGCAAACTGTCAAGAAAAATCCCCTCTCAACTGGCTAGGATGAAAGAAGGAAAAAAAAAAAAAAAAAAGAGGGATCAAAAAAGGAACCAACACCTGTGGTGGGAAGCTGATGGTGAGGAGAGCTTCCCGCACTCAGAAAAAAACCCTCATGGTGGGGAAATGAGCTGGGACAGAAAGGGACCTTCAGGGGATAAAAGGGGAATACAGCAGGCAGTCTGTGGAAGGTGGGACAAAGTAAGAACTGCACACAGGTCTGTGCTGCAGCCCTGTGCACTCCAGCCTGAGTCGTGTGTCTCCTGTTGTGGAGGGGGCCGGGTGCTGGAAAGTGGGGTTTAGAGTGTGGACCCAGGGAGGGGACAGCTGTTGGCTGTGAAAAGACAGCCTAAAGGGACAGAAGTAAGGAGTTCCACAAGCAGGAAAGTTTTCAGAAAAAGCCTGGAACATCATAGAAGCAAGGCACCATTGTTGAGTGGAACATAAGGGGCAGGGCTGCCATTGCAAACTCCTTCCCCAACCTCTGGTTTCTCTGTCCACCAGCACTGAGGGGCACCCATCTGAGTAGGCTCTCTCACCCCTCAAGCCAAGGCCTCCTCCACCTGCATAGGCTCCGGTGTCCTGAGCAACACCCATCCCAAAGCCTCCTCAGAAATCAGCCCTGGGCAACCCTGCCTGAGACAGGAATCCACCAGTGCTGGTGAGGGCTCAGTGCTAAAGTGTGGGGTTAGGAGAATGGACCCAGGGAGAGGACTGCTTTAGCTCCATGGATACAACAGAGAGAACAGGAGTGAGTGACTCCACAGCCGGGAATGCCCCTAGAGGAAGTGTGGTCTGCCTAGGAAATAAGGTGCCATTGTTGAGTGAGTGGTGCATAAGGGGCAGGGCTGCCACAAGTCCCACACACTAGCCCCTGCCTCTGTGGGTGCTGGAAGGGTCTCCCACCAGAGTGAGTGCACCCCAGTCTGTTGCAACTGCCTACTAGTCTCCACTGCCACAGGCACTTCATGCACACCTCATTTGTGGCTGCTGTACCCTCCCAGCCTGAGCGAGTAAGTGAGCCCCAATCAGATGCTGATTTCACTCCCTCTTGCCTGGTTGGAGAAGAAATGACTGAGGGTGGCACACACACAGAGGTGGGTCAAAACCAAAGCTGAGCCTCAGGAGCAGTGTAACTAAGGAACATGATAGACATCTCTCTGTGCAGCTGCACAGCCTACGGATTAAATCCCATGATCAGCTTGGTAAATCCTGCATCTGTAGAATATCTTAATAGATATTGAGTGTTCCCACAACTGAGACCAGTCTAGGTTTAGCAGCAGTGGACGTTGTGGACAAGTACATGCAGTAGTTGGGCCATGTCAGAGTCTGAGCTGCCCCAAAGTACCCACAGCGGATCCAGATACCTACCTAGAGGTATAGGAGGGCTTCCTGGGGAGGAAGGCTTGACTGTGGCTCACTATGGGAGCAAGGACACTGACAAAAGAGGCCCCAGGAAAAGATTCTTATTACTATTATTCTTTGTTTCATGTAGATAAGTTGTTGTTGTTTTTATTGTTTTTTACTTTACTTTTTGTTTGTTTTGTGTTTATTTCTTATTTTTGTTCTTTGTTCTTTTTTGCATCATTTTTACGTGTTTGTTTTCTGTTTTCTTTTTTCTTTTTTTTTTTTTCTTTTGAGGTACACGGGCCTCTCACTGTTGTGGCCTCTTGTGTTGCGGAGCACAGGCTCCGGACACGCAGGCTCAGCAGCCATGGCTCACGGGCCCAGCTGCTCCGTGGCATGTGGGATCTTCCCAGACCAGGGCACGAACCTGTGTCCCCTACATCGGCAGGCAGACTCTCAACCACTGCACCACCAGGGAAGCCCTTCTTTGATTTTTTAAATTTGCTTTCTACTTTTATTTTTCATTTTTTGTTTTTCTTAGTTTAGTCTTTATTGATTGTTTTCATTTATGAGTTCTTTTGTTTGTTTTTTGTTCTCTTGTTTTTTGTTTCCTTTGCTTTTTTTCTGTCTGTTTCTGTTTGCTTTTGTTTTTTACCATTTGACTTGGGTTTGGTTTATCTGTTTGTTTTCTTCTTTCTTTTTTTGGTTGTTTTTGTTGTTGCTGTATGGTTGTTTTTGTTTTTGCTAATAGTCTTGGGTCTCATTTATTTCTTTTCTTTTCATTTTTTTCTTACTTTTTTTCTCTGGCCACACTGTGTGGCTTGCAGGCTCTTGGTTCCCAGGCCAGGAGTTGGGCCTGGGCCTCTGGGGTGGAGTGCCAAGTCCAGAGCACTGGACTGCTGAGAAGTCCCAAGCTCAGGGAATACTAATCAGTGGGCACTCTCCCAGAGCTATCATCTCACACCAAGACCCAGCTCCACCCAACTGCCTGCAGGCTCCAGTGCTGGAAACCTTAGGCCAAACAACAAGCAAGACAGGTACACAGCCCAACCCATTAGCAGACAAGCTGCTTAAGGTCATAATAAACTCACAGATACAGCAAACCTGATGTGGCCCAGCTCATCAGAGGGAAGAGACTCATTTACATCCACCAGAGGGCAGGGAACAGTTCCTCCCACCAGGAAGCCTAAACAAGCCCCTGGACCAAACTCACCCATCAGGGGACAGACAACAGAAGCAAGAAGAACTACAACTCTACAGGCTGCAGAAAGAAGACCATAAACAGAGTAAGATAGACAAAATGAGAAGAGAGAGAAACATGTTGCAGAAGAAGGAGAAAGGTAAAAACCCACATGACAAAATAAATGAAGAGGAAGTAGGCAATCTACCTGAAAAAGAATTCAGAGTAATGATAGAAAAGATGATCCAATATTTCAAAAATAGAATGGAGGCATGGATCAAGAAGACACAAGATATGTTAAAAAAGGACCTAAAAGTATTAAAGTAAAAACAGTGTCATGAACAACAAAATAATTGAAATGAAAAAAAAAACAATAGAAGGAATCAATAACAGAATAACTGAGGCAGAAAAACAAATAAGTGAGCTGGAAGATAGAATAGTGGAAATAACTGTCACAGAGCAAAATAAAGACAAAATAATGAAAGAAATGAGAATTGTCTCAGTGAATTCAGGGACAACATTAAACACATCAAAATTCGAATTATAGGGGTCCCAGAAGAAGAGAAATAGAAAGGGTCTGAGAAAATACTTGAAGAGATTGTAGTGGAAAATTTCCCTAACATAGGAAAGGAAATAGTCACCCAAGTCCAGGAAGCACAGAGAGTCTAATCCAGGATAAACCCCAGAAGAAACACACCAAGACACATATTAATCAAACTAACAAAAAATAATTCAAAGAAAAAATATTAAAAGCAACAAGAGAAAAACAAAAAATAACATACAAAGGAATCCCATAGGTTATCAGATGATTATTCAGCAGAAACTCTGCAGGCCAGAAGGGAGTGGAAGGATATACTTAAAGTGATGAAAGAGAACAAACACTTTTTTTTTTTCTTGCGGTACATGAGCCTCTCACTGTTGTGGCCTCTCCTGTTGTGGAGCACAGGTTAAGGGCGCGCAGGCTCAGTGGCCATGGCTCTCGGGCCTAGCCGCTCCGTGGCAGAAGGGATCTTCCCAGACCAGGGCATGAACCCAAGTCCCCTGCATCAGCAGGTGGACTCTCAACCACTGCGCAACAAGGGAAGCCCAAGAAAATAATCTTAAACCAAGATTACGCTACCAGCAAGGAACTCATTCAGATTCAGTGGAGAAATCAAAAGCTTTTCAGACAAGAAAAAGCTAAGATAATTCAGGACCACCAAACCAGTTTTACAACAAATGCTAAAGAAATTTCTCTAGGCAGGAAACACAAGAGAAGAAAAAGATCCATAAGAACAAACACAAAACAATTAAGAAAATGGGAATAGGAGCATACATATCGATAATTACCTTAAACGTAAATGGATTAAAAGTTCCCACCAAAAGACACAGACTAGCTGAATGGATACAAAAACAAATCCATATATATGCTGTCTACAACAGACCCACTTCAGACCTAAAGACACATACAGACTGAGAGTGAAGGGATAGAAAAAGATATTCCATGAAAATGGAAACTAAAACAAAGCTGGAGTAGCAATTCTCATATAAGACAAAATGGACTTTAAAATAAAGACTATGAGAAGAAACAAAGAAGAACACTACATAATGATCAAGGGATCAATCCAAGAAGAAGGTATAACAATTGTAAATATTTATGCACCCAATATAGAAGAACCTCAATACATAAGGCAAATGCTAACAGCCATGAAAGGGGAAATTGACAGTAACACATTCATAGTAGGGTACTTTAACACCCCACTTTTACCAATGGACAGATCATCCAAAATAAAAATAAATAAAGAACACAAGCTTTAAATGATACATTGAACAAGATGGACTTAATTGATAATTATAGGACATTCCATCCAAAAACAACAGAATACACATTTTTCTCAAGTGCTCATAGAACATTCTCCAGGATAGATCATATCTTGGGTCACAAATCAAGCCTTGGTAAATTTAAGAATATTGAAATTGTATCAAGTATCTTTTCCGACCAAAACGCTATGAGACTAGATATCAATTACAGGAAAAGATCTGGAAAAAATACAAACACATGGACGCTAAAGAATACACTAATTAATAACGAAGTGATCACTGAAGAAATCAAAGAGGAAATCAAAAAATACCTAGAAACAAATGACAATGGAGTCACAACGACCCAAAACCTATGGGATGCAGCAAAAGCAGTTCTAAGAGGGAAGTTTATAGCAATACAATCCTACCTTAAGAAACAGGAAATATATCAAATAACCAACCTAACCTTGCACCTAAAGCAATTAGAGAAAGAAGAACAGAAAATCCCCAAAGTTAGCAGAAGGAAAGAAATCATGAAGATCACATCTGAAATAAGTGAAAAAGAAAGGAAGGAAATGATAGCAAAGATCAATAAAACTAAAAGCTGGTTCTTTGAGACAATAAACAAAATTGAAAAACCATTAGCCAGACTCATCAAGAAAAAAGGGAGAAGACTCAAATCAATAGAATTAGAAATGAAAAAGGAGAGGTAACAACTGACAATGCATAAGTACAAAAGATCATGAGAGATTACTACAAGAAACTCTGTGCCAATAAAATGGACAACCTGGAAGAAATGGACAAATTTTTAGAAATGCACACCTGCCAAGACTGAATCAGGAAGAAATAGAAAATATGAACAGACCAATCACAAGCACTGAAATTGAAACTGTGATTAAAAATTTTCCAACAAACAAAAGCCCAGGACAAGATGGCTTCACAGGCGAATTCTATCAAACATTTAGAGAAGAGCTAACACCCATCCTTCTCAAACTTTTCCAAAATATAGCAGAGGGAGGAACACCCCCAATCTCATTCTACGAGGCCACCATTGCCCTGATACCAAAACTAGACAAGGATGTCACAAAGAAAGAAAACTACAGGTCAACATCAGTGATGAACATAGATGCAAAAATTCTCAACAAAATACTAGCAGACAGAATCCAACAGCACATTAAGAGGATCAGACATCATGATCAAGTGGAATTTATTCCAGGAATGCAAGGATTCTTCAATATAGGCAAATCAATCAACGTGATACACCATAGTAACAAATTGAAGGAGAAAAACTATATGATCATTTCAATAGATGCAGAGAAAGCATTCGACAAAATTCAACACCCATTTATGATAAAAACCCTGAATAAAATAGGAATAGAGGGAACTTTCCTCAACATAATAAAGGCAATATATAGCAAACCCACAGCCAACATTGTCCTCAATGGTGAAAAACTGAAAGCATTTCCACTGAGATCAGGAACAAGACAAGGTTGCCCACTCTCACCACGCTTATTCAACATAGTCTTGGAAGTTTTAGCCACAGCAGTCAGAGAGGAAAAGGAAGTGAAAGGAATCCAAATGAGAAAAAAGAAGTAAAGCTGTCACTGTGTGCAGATGACATGATACTCTACATAGACAGTCCTAAAGATGCTACCGGAAAGCTACTAGAGCTAATCAATGAATTTGGTAAAGTAGCAGGATACAAAGTTAATGCACAGAAATCTCTGGCATTCCTATACTCTAATGATGAAAAATCTGAAAGTGAAATCAAGAAAACACTCCCATTTACCACTGCAACAACAACAACAACAAAATATCTAGGAATAAACCTACCCAAGGAGACAAAACGCCTGTATGCAGATAATTATAAAACACTGATGAAAGAAATTAAAGATGATACAAATAGATGGAGAGATACACCATGTTATTGGATTGGAAAAATCAACATTGTGATAATGACTCTACTACCCAAAGCAATCTAGAGATTCAATGCAATCCCTATCAAACTACCACAGGTATTTTGCACAGAACTAGAACAAAAACATTGCCCAATTTGTATGGAAACACAAAAGACCCTGAATAGCCAAAGCAATCATGAGAATGAAAAACACAGCTGGAGGAATCAGGCTCCCTGACTTCATACTATACTACAAAGCTACTGTAATCAAGACACTATGGTACTGGCACAAAAACAGAAATATACATCAATGGAACAGGATAGAAAGCCCAGAGATAAACCCACGCACATATGGTCACCTTATCTTTGATAAAGGAGGCAGGAATGTACACTGGAGAAAGGACAGCCTCTTCAATAAATGGTGCTGGGAAAACTGGACAGGTACATGTAAAAGTATGAGACTAGAACACTCCCTAACACCATATATATAAATAAGCTCAAAATGGATTAAAGACCTAAATGTAAGTCCAGAAACTATCAAACTCTTAGAGGAAAATATAGGCAGAACACTCTATGACATAAATCACAGCAAGAACCTTATTGACCCACCTCCTAGAGAAATGGAAATAAAAACATAAATAAACAAATGGGACCTAATGAAACTTCAAAGCTTTTGCAAAACAAATGAAACCATAAACAAGACCAAAAGACAACCCTCAGAGGGCTTCCCTGGTGGCGCAGTTGTTGAGTGTCCGCTTGCCGATGCAGGGGACACGGGTTCATGCCCTGGTCTGGGAAGATCCCACATGCCGTGGAGCGGCTGGGCCCGTGAGCCATGGCCGCTGAGCCTGCGTGTCCGGAGTCTGTGCTCCACAATGGGAGAGGTCACAACAGCGAGAGGCCCGCGTACCGCAAAAAAAAAAAAAAAAAAGAAAAAGACAACCCTCAGAATGGGAGAAAATATTTCCAAATGAAGCAAATGACAAAGGACTAATCTCCAAAATTTACAAGCAGCCCATGCAGCTCAATAACAAAAAGACAAACAACCCAATCCAAAAATGGGCAGAGGACCTAAATAGACATTTCCTCAAAGAAGATATACAGCTTGCCAACAAATACATGAAAGAATGCTCAACATCATTAATCATTAGAGAAATGTAAATCAAAACTACAACAAGATATCATCTCACACCGGTCAGAATGGCCATCATCAAAAAATCTAGAAACAATAAACGCTGCAGAGGGTATGGAGAAAAGGGAGCACTCTTGCACTGCTGGTGGGAATGTGAATTGGTACTGCCACTATAGAGAACAGTATGGAGGTTCCTTAAAAACTACAAGTAGAACTACCATATGACCTAGCAATCCCACTACTGGGCATATACCCTGAGAAAACCATCATTCAAAAAGAGTCATGTACCAAAATGTTCATTGTAGCTCTATTTACAATAGCCAGGAGATGGAAACAACCTAAGTGTCCATCATCAGATGAATGGATAAATAAGATGTGGCACATATATACAATGGAATATTACTCAGCCATAAAAAGAAATGAAATTGAGTTATTTGTAGTGAGTTGGATGGACTTAGGGTCTATCATACAGAGTGAAGTAAGTCAGAAAGAGAAAGACAAATATCATATGCTGACACATATATATGGAATCTAAGAAAAAAAAAATGTCATGAAGAACCTAGGGGCAAGACGGGAATAAAGACACAGACCTTCTAGAGAATGGTCTTGAGGATATGGGGAGGGGGAAGGGTAAGCTGTGACAAAGTGAGAAAGTGGCATGGACATATATACACTACCAAATGTAAAATAGATTGTTAGTGGGAATCAGCTGCATAGCACAGGGAGATCAGCTCGGTGCTTTGTGACCACATAGAGGGGTGGGATATGGAGGCTGGGAGGGAGGGAGACGCAAGAGAGAAGAGATATGGGAACATATGTATATGTATAACTGATTCTCTTTGTTATAAAGCAGAAACTAACACACCATTGTAAAGCAATTATTCTCCAATAAAGATGTAAAAAAAAAAACAAAAAAAAGAATCTGAATGAACTTATCTCCTTGACAACTTGTGATTTAGCTGTCCAGATCCACCTTTGGGAAAAGTGATATTCCCTGTATTACTCAGGAGCATAAAATGAGTTTTGAGTTGCCAAAACTTTCATTAAAACTTTATGTGCAAATTCTCTAGAGCATGGAACTTACATAAGACCTTACTGTGAATGAATTAGGTATGTCAGTTCCTGTATTCACCCTGCTTTTATGTTTAGTTTTTAAACATATTTATAGTGAGGTCCTCATAAGCTCATTATGCTGTAAATGTATTTAAAAAGACGTTTACTGCATCACTGAATGAAAAAAAAGTCTTAAGGAGGCTCAGTTTATATGTATTAATATATAACCAAAACCCTCAAATATGATTCACCAGCAAAATTTGAAATCATTCAAAGACATAAACAGATTTACTGAAATCTTCAGTACACACATCACCCAGACACTGTAAATTAAATTTAGGGTTTAGGGAGAAATTTATATAGTTTAAACATTTAAAGTAGCCTATTAAGCAGGTCTAATCTTCTGAGCCAGAATCAAAAAATCCAAGGTAAGAATTTACTGAAGAAAAAAATCCTCTTTATGCCCATATATTCTTTTTTTTTTAAACATCTTTATTGGAGTATAATTGCTCTACAATGGTATGTTAGTTTCTGCTTTAAAATAAAGTGAATCAGCTATATCTATACATACATCCCCATATCTCCTCTCTCTTGCATCTCCTTCCCACACTCCCTATCCCACCTCTCTGGCTGGTAACAAAGCAGCAAGCTGAATTCCCTGT